>NGBS01000538.1:0-10877 GCA_002245135.1 Proteromonas lacertae
AAGATTAGAAGAGAGACGAAATACTCAATAACAACGTAATATTAACTATCAATTTATTTCGATTTAGAACAAACTAACATAATTCTTTCTAATCTTCGATTTTGTACTCATTTCATTCTATATATTATACTCAATTATATATACATTATACAATAACCATTTTTAACTATCAGTTTACTTCGATTTAGAACAAACTAACATAATTCTTTCTAATCTTCGATTTTGTACTCATTTCATTCTATATATTATACTCAATTATATATACATTATACAATAACCATTTTTAACTATCAGTTTACTTCGATTTAGAACAAACTAACATAATTCTTTCTAATCTTTCGATTTTTGTACTCATTTCATTCTATATATTATACTCAATTATATATACATTATACAATAACCATTTTTAACTATCAGTTTACTTCGATTTAGAACAAACTAACATAATTCTTTCTAATCTTCGATTTTGTACTCATTTCATTCTATATATTATACTCAATTATATATACATTATACAATAACCATTTTTAACTATCAGTTTACTTCGATTTAGAACAAACTAACATAATTCTTTCTAATCTTCGATTTTGTACTCATTTCATTCTATATATTATACTCAATTATATATACATTATACAATAACCATTTTTAACTATCAGTTTTACTTCGATTTAGAACAAACTAACATAATTCTTTCTAATCTTCGATTTTGTACTCATTTCATTCTATATATTTTAACTATCAAATCCTTTTTCTTCCATCAACAATGGAATGAGTTGAATCTTTATTTAATTTATATAGGATTTTTACAAATCCATTTTCAATACTTACATGATTCATACAGCAAAGTATTAATTACAAGGGATGTGAGGATAGTACAAATAACAAAATAGAAAGATTCAGTAACGGATATTTTTCATTTTAAAATAATAGTTTAAAATGGTTATTGTATAATGTATATATAATTGAGTATAATATATAGAATGAAATGAGTACAAAATCGAAGATTAGAAAGAATTATGTTAGTTTGTTCTAAATCGAAGTAAACTGATAGTTAAAAATGGTTATTGGTATAATGTATATATAATTGAGTATAATATATAGAATGAAATGAGTACAAAATCGAAGATTAGAAAGAATTATGTTAGTTTGTTCTAAATCGAAGTAAACTGATAGTTAAAAATGGTTATTGTATAATGTATATATAATTGAGTATAATATTATAGAATGAAATGAGTACAAAATCGAAGATTAGAAAGAATTATGTTTAGTTTGTTCTAAATCGAAGTAAATTGATAGTTAAAAATGGTTATTGTATAATGTATATATAATTGAGTATAATATATAGAATGAAATGAGTACAAAATCGAAGATTAGAAAGAATTATGTTAGTTTGTTCTAAATCGAAGTAAATTGATAGTTAAAAATGGTTATTGTATAATGTATATATAATTGAGTATAATATATAGAATGAAATGAGTACAAAATCGAAGATTAGAAAGAATTATGTTAGTTTGTTCTAAATCGAAGTAAACTGATAGTTAAAAATGGTTATTGTATAATGTATATATAATTGAGTATAATATATAGAATGAAATGAGTACAAAATCGAAGATTAGAAAGAATTATGTTAGTTTGTTCTAAATCGAAGTAAATTGATAGTTAAAAATGGTTATTGTATAATGTATATATAATTGAGTATAATATATAGAATGAAATGAGTACAAAATCGAAGATTAGAAAGAATTATGTTAGTTTGTTCTAAATCGAAGTAAACTGATAGTTAAAAATGGTTATTGTATAATGTATATATAATTGAGTATAATATATAGAATGAAATGAGTACAAAATCGAAGATTAGAAAGAATTATGTTAGTTTGTTCTAAATCGAAGTAAATTGATAGTTAAAAATGGTTATTGTATAATGTATATATAATTGAGTATAATATATAGAATGAAATGAGTACAAAATCGAAGATTAGAAAGAATTATGTTAGTTTGTTCTAAATCGAAGTAAATTGATAGTTAAAAATGGTTATTGTATAATGTATATATAATTGAGTATAATATATAGAATGAAATGAGTACAAAATCGAAGATTAGAAAGAATTATGTTAGTTTGTTCTAAATCGAAATAAATTGATAGTTAATATTACGTTGTTATTGAGTATTTCGTAATCTCTTCTAATCTTAACGATCTAGATAATTTCTTGTATTACTTGTATTTTTATAGTTTAAATTAAATAATTAAAACTTATACATGTCAAATGATTATTAAAATTGAATATTCTCTTCGCATACAAAGAGCGAGTTCAAAATTTAAATAAATTCAAATTTGATCAAGCCAAAGCTTGTGTCAATATTTCTTTTTTTGAATTTTCTCTTGAACTATCAAAATAATTAGATTTAAAACTGGAGGTCCAGTGTATACATATTATGTACAATAGATTTATGTACAAAATTCTAATGATGTTTCTAATGACTAACATTGATGTTGTCCAAATTCAACACGCATTTCAGAATAGTTTAATTTAATTACAAAAGTCAATGAAATTTTAATATTAGCGCTGTAAAGTGGCTGGAAGTACCGAGTTCAAATTTTGAACTCGAGTCCAATTCGCAACTTTCCCTAGAAATAGGGTGTCCAAATTTTGAGTGGGACCCAAAACACAAGATCCCTATTCTAACAATACAGTCAAGTCATAATATGGTTTAAGTATTTTCACCATATTGTCCAGTAGAACATATAATATTGATATTGAGTTAGTATTTATAAAATACTAACTCTTGGGGATAAAATTGTTTATATGTATTACTATTATATTGTATGCTTTGTATACTTACTCATTTTACCTTTAATATCTTTTATTTCATCATTGTCATTAAAGAACTGATTTACAATAGCTTTTTACAGCTAGTATAGGTAGATATTTACTAATGGATTATTACTAATGAAGTATTTGCTATTGTAATCATCGTTAAGCTTAACATAAGTGTTTGAAATAATAAAAGTATTATAAAGATTAATTAGAATCACAGATTTTATCAAGAATTCATTTTTGTAATAATAGTATGGAATATTTAATTTTTCATTAATGCCTTTATTAAAAATGAATTTAAATATGAGAATTAAATACAAATTATATATATAGATAATAAATTACAACTTATTGAGAATTAATTTCAAATTATGTAATTTCTTTCTATATTTTGCTATGCAATCATCACTATTACATTTAACAGGATATTTTATCATCAAACTATCTTTATTTTTCATTTCACATTTCAATTCATATTCATTAACATCTAAAACAATATCACTCATTGAATATTCTGGTGGTAAATCAATTACAATTTCTATTGAACAAATCTCATCTTTATTAGTTGTTTTTACTTTCTCTTTATTCAAATAACTCATTGAATATTTAATTGTTTTACTTTCATTCACTTCTTGTATTAGATTCTTTACCTTCTTTTCTTTTTCTTCAACTATTTCTTCATTTCCTATTGTATTATTTATTTTAATATCACTCTTCTTTACTTCTTTCAATAATTCACTCGTATTACCTATCACTTTTCCTTTTTCTTCTTTCTTTTTTCTCTCTTCTTTCTCTTCTTTTGTTTCTATTTTATGTTTTATTGTTTCACCTTTATCATTTAATCCTATATATTTTTCTTTTACAGGTAAACTTACATTCTTATTACAACATATTTTTTTATCATCTTCAATCCACTGTAATGAACTTTCACATAAATCTTTGAAAAATGTTGCATTTTTTAATGCTTGTTTTATAACCCAAGGATTAAATACACAATCAATCACTGTACAAAGATGATTTGGTTTTTCTGTATCTTTAATATACCTTGGTGGACTTATAGATAGTGGAATTGATAAATCTATTTTTATGAATAAATATAGAAATATACTGTCTGTTTGTGTTGATGATGGTGAAATAAGTTTTCCTTCAAAATTTTGTGGGATTTGAATTTTGGGTGATTGACACATATTCACAAAGACTAAATGACTTAGTGGTTTATCATTGACCGGTTTTAACTATTTAATATTAATTAATATTAAGGGGTTTTATTATACTATAACAGAATCTTCATAAAAAGAACTGAAACAAAAACCAGGTTCTGGTGTAACATATCGAGATTCTGCCTCTTCTTTCATTGAATTCATCTGTTCTTTTATAAATTCTTTATATCTCTACATATAAAACTAGATAGTGTACAGTTTTGTCAGTTGCAGCCATATCATCAAGCATTGACCAAATACTATCCATTTGCTTTTTTATATCTTCATTACTCATTCCAGCTGTCAATAATACATAACTAATAAATAAATACGAAACATTTCGTTCAAACTACTACCTTCAGTTTTTAAATTGTTGTTAATTTCGTTCATAAAACCTAAATAGTGTTTATAATGATTATAATACCATCCATTTTGAAATACTATTCAAAAACTGAAATTGAAACGAATATTTTTTTTGTTTCTATATTGATTTTTAACCTATTTTGATATTATTGAAATATATTAAATAATTCAAAATTACAACAAAATAACATTAAAAAAACATATGCATATTTAATCTTCTTCATATTCAGGTTTCAACCATTTTGTTGGATTTTTATTGTAGAATGGCCAATCAGGTAAGCATAACTATATTCATATACATCATAACATTCTATTTTATACTAGATAACAAACAATCACTCCACTTCCCCATATTATACACATCACATACATACTTTTCATTAAATATCCAATTATCAATCCTATCAACTAAACAATAAAACTAAACTCAAATACAGAAAACAGCGGAATTAAATATGTATATATCTGTTCAGCAAGTAATTGACCTTTGTAATCCTAAATATAACACAAAAAGCTTTCAATACCATTCTATCTACTCTAAAAAAGCAAATTTATAAAATGAGAATCAAGCTGTTATTCAAGCTTTTTAAAATATGAATAAAATTAATGATAGGACATGGATTATTCATGTATCCAGTTATTAATTTGTTTATATACTAATAGGTTCACATAAATAATAAAGTAATAAAAGTCAGTATAGGAGATAACAAAACAGCAACTCAAAATGTTCAGTGGCTAGGTGATACAGCAATTGCTCGATTTTTTACAGATAGGTACGATGGATGGAAATGAAATTGGTATAGTGAAAGACATAAAGACAATTGATGGTATTCCTTTAAAGCCAAATCAAAAGATATGTGATACAAATTTGAAAGATGGAAGTCATATTGTAGTTACTACATCGATTATACCAGTCTCGTTTAGATAATTGTTGATGAATATAGCTATTTATAATATAAAAGTATTTTAGTTGTGTATTATTTAGAATTTTCTTTTGATACCTATGTTTGTATGTGAAATGTTTTTATTCATATTTTAAAAAGCTTGAATAACAGCTTGATTCTCATTTTATAAATTTGCTTTTTAGAGTAGATAGAATGGTATTGAAAGCTTTTTGTGTTATATTTAGGACTACAAAGGTCAATTACTTGCTGAACAGATATATACATATTTAATTCCGCCTGTTTTCTGTATTTGAGTTTAGTTTTATTGTTTAGTTGATAGGATTGATAATTGGATATTTAATGAAAAGTATGTATGTGATGTGTATAATATGGGGAAGTGGAGTGATTGTTTGTTATCTAGTATAAAATAGAATGTTATGATGTATATGAATATAGTTATGCTTACCTGATTGGCCATTCTACAATAAAAATCCAACAAAATGGTTGAAACCTGAATATGAAGAAGATTAAATATGCATATGTTGTTTTTTATGTTATATTTGTTAATTATGGGTTTAATAAGCAATTCCTCTTCTTTTCCACTCCAAAAAATAAATTCAATATTAGATTCAATAAAGCCATTTATCAATAATAATAAATCATTTTTCTTAATTCTCTTTAGAAGGTATTCTTGTATAACTTCTGAACTATATATATATAAAATAAAATAATAATTATTAACAATACATAAGACCAGCGGTCTCAACCATCTAGTATCAGGGAAACAAGCTAAAACATAAGGATATAATAAAAACACAATTGAAACACAAGCAACAAGAATAATCACATCTTTTAAGAAATTCAAATTGACAGTCTCTGGACTACATACCTTTACAAATGAGAATGTCGTAGGATTATTCACTTTTCCTTTTCTACCAATTGTAAACACTACATCTATCTTTACTAGTCCTTCTTTTTTACATTTGAATTGTACATTTAACTCCTTTGGTTCTTTTGATAATTCAACTACATCGAAAATTGAACCACTTACTTTAACTTCACATACTTTTTTATTATTTGATTTATATGAGGTTTTTCTAATACTTGAAGTTTTGATGCATCTCCTGCTTACAAAAAGAAGAATATGAATTAAAATGAAAAACTAATTCTACTGTAATTGATTAGAAAAAAAAAGATATAACAAAATAATATGATTGTTCATCAATATATGAAATTAATATTTGCTTCTGTATTATCTGAACTATATCCACCTTGAACTCTTCCATTATATACTACATCTCCATATAATTCATTAATTTTTGGATCATTTTCATAATTGTTATAATCATAATCACTATCATTTTCATAATCATTATCATTATATTGGTTATAATCATAATTACCGTAAAAATAAGAATTAAAGAAATATATATATGTGTAAAAAAAAATAATAAAAAAGATATTTCATAACTAGTTCTAACTGAGTAAGAATATGGATTATTTTACATATTTTCATCCAACTAAACGTTATTGGAGTACTATCAACTAAAAATTCAACCATCAAATGATATTCACCTTCTTTATTACAATTATAATCCACTTCTAATATCTTTGCACCAGTTTCTTTATTTAATGTAATTTCATCTTCTTCATCATAACCAATTATAGAAACTGTAGGGCCAAACATATAAGAATCTACTTCAGTGCTGATAGTTGGATAAGATATCACTAAATCTCTATCACCTTCATTTTCTATATAAAATCTTGATCTTTCTTCATCCCATCGTGCTTTTACGAGATGAATGCCTGGTTGATATACTGGAGATACAACTCCTTTCTTTACTACATAAGTTGTATCTACTGTTGGTGAAAAAATACCTGGTGTTATTGTAATTGGATATTTACTGGAAGAAGCGCAATCTTTGTCATATTCAAATACTAATTTGGGTAAAGCATCAACATTCTTCTTTTCAGCGTAAATAATATCAAATGCAACTTTTACATGATTAATTCCTATATCTTTACATTGATGGCAGATTATGAATTTTTGTGATTGTTTTCCTACACTTCTTGATTCAGCTGCTTGTCCCATAACTGTAGTTTCAACACCAGCACCTTTTACAACAGGAACTGTATAATTAGTAATGCCATAACGACTCTATTTTTAATAATTAAATAAAAACATAATAATAATTATTATTATATATACTCTAAAGTGTAAAACTAAACATTGTTATTACTGCTAATAGTTACTCCGTTTCTATCATTTCCAGAGAATGGAGCTGTAATAATACCATCATTAATCACAGCATATTGAGATACTATATAACTATCATCACTAGAACATCGAAACCTGGCAATGGACCTAGTTTATAGTCTTTAATAAATGAAAAAGCGATGAATGAATGATCACCATTATGAAAAACAATTACATTCTACAGTTACTTTAATTCTACGGGGTTGACCTGAAAATATAATTTCTATAACTCTTTGTTCATCAATTGTTTCGTCTCCCATAATATCTCCATTTTTTATTGAGACAGCATCTTGATAGTCTTCTCTCAGGCTACATTCAAGCAAGTCTGATAATTTTCCACTTAATATAATGTATGTGACTGATCCAACATCATCAACGAATAGATCATCATTGTATGGATGGAAATTTGGACTGATAAAACCTTGATTAGAGATTAAATTAGTATCTGCTTTCTTTTTCTATTATTTTAATAAGATAAAAATATAATATACCATATAAATATATTCATATTTCAATATATAATCTCCACAATTCTTTGTAAAAAATACTGCTATATCAATATTAATTCCATTTTCTATCTTTTATGTTCATTGATACTCTAGCATTAGCATTACCTGGATTAAAACATACAAAATCCACTGTAAAATTACCTTTGTATACTTCACCTTCTAAAAATAAGGTTGGATTACTAGCAAATGGTCTAATTGTAACATTTGCATTTTTTAAAGGAGCTGGACTTTGGCTAACTTTCACTTCAATTGTTAATAAAATTAAAAAACAGTAAATTAAAATGTACAATGAAAAAAAAGATATGTTGGTTTTCCTTTGTTTGGCATTTCATACCAGCATTCAATAAAATCGCTTCTTTCTGATACTTGGTTGATTGGAGGATCATTAAAAATGCTATTTAAGTATAAATTAGTGAAAATAATTATACTTTGCAATTACACCATTCTCAATTACGCCAAATTCTTTCCCTTCATCTGATTTGCACATCATATTCATTTTTGTCCCTGCCTAAAACATATATTAATCACTCTTTAAATACCAAAGCATCTTCAATAGATCTTAAAGACTTTCCTAAAGCAATACAATGAAGGTCAAGCACAAAGATGACTAGGAGAGCTCTTAAAACCTTATTCATGATTTTTCTTTTTGAAAGTCAGTTCGAGCTTGACTTGACAAGTATCAAGCTTTTAATATTTAAAATAACGTTTTTTCTATTTTAAAGACAAGATGGAAGATAAATTGGGGAAAAACACTGTTGTAATATCTATATCAGGACCAGATCAAAAAATTTCAAGCAGTTGGTTTGAAAAGATAGTCGAAACTGTATTTACTGAAATATTGATTTTATTTTAATTCAATAGCAACCAAAACCGTATGGCTACCAAGTACCTTCCACTTGTGCATATGTGTATTGAGCAATATCTAGTCATTATGAAGGTATATTATTCACAATTGATTAATGCTATTTATAAGAAATTGGAAATTTAAAGGGTGTAGATGATAAATATATAAATATAATCAATGCTGATATTTCAGACAATATTGATTTGTCAATTGCTATGAATACACTGAAAGATGAAAATTATTGGCGTAAATGCTGTGTAAAAGGTCGTGTATATATTTTGTTGTTATATATTATGATTTATAGAAATGGGAAAATTGTGATGTTCTAGAACATGGCTGTAGTTGGAAACAATTATATGCAGAAACTCTATGCCAAGAATTAATAGAAAATTTCAAGAGGGATGATATTCTAGAAGAATTACTCGCCAAACTAAATGCTTGTCAAGATTATGTATTTACACTCAAAATAAGGCAATTACCTTCACATTTAAATATACAAAATATAGTTACAGCACTTCCTAATTTATATAGCTTTGATATAGAATATAAGTATATTTCTTTATTTATTTACCTTAATTAGTATATTGGGAGTTGGAATGAATTATGATCGAGCTTTATTTGGCATGAAGATATCCGATGCAACTCATTTATCATCTTCATTTTCAATTGCTAGCTGTCTAACAATCTTAAAATTAGCAAATTGTAAAATTGATGATCAATTGCTTCGAATTATAATACAAGGTCTTTACAAAATGAAACAATCACCACACTCGACTTATCTCACAATAGAATCACTAATCACGGAGCAAGGTTGATTTCTAAATTGTTACATAGCCACAGTGTGATACATTCATTAAATATTGAAGATAATCAAATACATGCTGAAGGAGGTAGGTATTTAGGTGGTGCTTTGTCATTAAACAAATCTCTTGTTTATTTGAATATGAAATTGAATAGATTAACAGATGATGGTGGTAGAATGTTATTTGAAGGGTTGGAAAAGAACAGTTCTGTCCAGGAGATTAATTTGGGTAGTAATTCTTTAGCTACTGATACAATGTTTGCATTAAATAGAGTGCTTCGTATTATAAATAATCAAATCACTACGCTTGAACTAACAGGTAATGATTTCACAGAATCTGATGTAGAGACTCTCTGTGCAACTTTAGAGGTTAATAATAAAGTGGTGAATGTGGATTTAAGAATGAACCAGTTGGCTAAAGATAGTAAACCAATGATGATGGTACAACAGCTAACTAGGAAAAATGAATTGCTCATTAGAGGTGGATTTAATAGAGACACAATATTGGCATCTTTAAAGTAAATAGACACAAATAACAATAAATACTATATACTCTAAAAGTGCTAAAAATGTTGTAATATTACCAATAATACCATAACCTATAACAAAAACAAATATTTTGATTATTTAAAAGGTTGAAAGTAAAAATTCAAAATAAAACACATTAGACAATTTAAGTTACAAAAACTTGGCTCGTGTTTCCAAAAACTCTAATTTCTTCTTTACGCTATGGGAAGTATATTTATTGTATTTAGCCAATAGAATGTTGTGAGAATTTTTGGAAAGACCTTTGGTTGATGCTCAAAAAGACCTGGTTGCTTAAAATTCGTCATCCTTACAGATTGTCTTTGAGATTGTATATTTGAGGTTATTTATTTTCTACTAGTTTGTTCCAGTTTTATTAGCATGTATCTTAATTCCAGTTTATTACATTATGAATCCCTTAGTTGTAGACCAAGAAACGTATAACTACATTTATTTTATTTATGATAGATTTATAATGTCAGCTCGTAATTTAATGCCTTTGTATATGTTTGCTCATATTCAGTGGATGGGTCAGTACATAGCTGTCGTTGGAGAAGATGATATAAGAGAAGAATTTATAAAAGAAATGGATAATTTTACCCTGGTGTCCATCTCGAAAATCTAAATATGCCTGAAGATTATTATAATTCATTCAATGGCAGTTTTAGATTATAT
>NGBS01001196.1:0-57734 GCA_002245135.1 Proteromonas lacertae
TACAGCTAGTATAGGTAGATATTTACTAATGGATTATTACTAATGAAGTATTTGCTATTGTAATCATCGTTAAGCTTAACATAAGTGTTTGATGCTAATTAATCTTTATAATACTTTTATTATTTCACAGATTTTATCAAGAATTCATTTTTGTAATAATAGTATGGAATATTTAATTTTTCATTAATGCCATTATTAAAAATGAATTTAAATATGAGAATTAAATACAAATTATATATATAGATAATAAATTACAACTTATTGAGAATTAATTTCAAATTATGTAATTTCTTTCTATATTTTGCTATGCAATCATCACTATTACATTTAACAGGAAATTTTATCATCAAACTATCTTTATTTTTCATTTCACATTTCAATTCATATTCATTAACATCTAAAACAATATCACTCATTGAATATTCTGGTGGTAAATCAATTACAATTTCTATTGAACAAATCTCATCTTTATTAGTTGTTTTTACTTTCTCTTTATTCAAATAACTCATTGAATATTTAATTGTTTTACTTTCATTCACTTCTTGTATTAGATTCTTTACCTTCTTTTCTTTTTCTTCAACTATTTCTTCATTTCCTATTGTATTATTTATTTTAATATCACTCTTCTTTACTTCTTTCAATAATTCACTCGTATTACCTATCACTTTTCCTTTTTCTTCTTTCTTTTTTCTCTCTTCTTTCTCTTCTTTTGTTTCTATTTTATGTTTTATTGTTTCACCTTTATCATTTAATCCTATATATTTTTCTTTTACAGGTAAACTTACATTCTTATTACAACATATTTTCTTATCATCTTCAATCCACTGTAATGAACTTTCACATAAATCTTTGAAAAATGTTGCATTTTTTAATGCTTGTTTTATAACCCAAGGATTAAATACACAATCAATCACTGTACAAAGATGATTTGGTTTTTCTGTATCTTTAATATACCTTGGTGGACTTATAGATAGTGGAATTGATAAATCTATTTTTATGAATAAATATAGAAATATACTGTCTGTTTGTGTTGATGATGGTGAAATAGGTTTTCCTTCAAAATTTTGTGGGATTTGAATTTTGGGTGATTGACACATATTCACAAAGACTAAATGACTTAGTGGTTTATCATTGACCGGTTTTAACTATTTAATATTAATTAATATTAAGGGGTTTTATTATACTATAACAGAATCTTCATAAAAAGAACTGAAACAAAAACCAGGTTCTGGTGTAACATATCGAGATTCTGCCTCTTCTTTCATTGAATTCATCTGTTCTTTTATAAATTCTTTATATCTCTACATATAAAACTAGATAGTGTACAGTTTTGTCAGTTGCAGCCATATCATCAAGCATTGACCAAATACTATCCATTTGCTTTTTTATATCTTCATTACTCATTCCAGCTGTCAATAATACATAACTAATAAATAAATACGAAACATTTCGTTCAAACTACTACCTTCACTTTTTAAATTGTTGTTAATTTCGTTCATAAAACCTAAATAGTGTTTATAATGATTATAATACCATCCATTTTGAAATACTATTCAAAAACTGAAATTGAAACGAATATTTTTTTTGTTTATATATTGCTTTTTAACCTATTTTGATATTATTGAAATATATTAAATAATTCAAAATTACAACAAAATAACATTAAAAAAAACATATGCATATTTAATCTTCTTCATATTCAGGTTTCAACCATTTTGTTGGATTTTTATTGTAGAATGGCCAATCAGGTAAGCATAACTATATTCATATACATCATAACATTCTATTTTATACTAGATAACAAACAATCACTCCACTTCCCCCATATTATACACATCACATACATACTTTTCATTAAATATCCAATTATCAATCCTATCAACTAAACAATAAAACTAAACTCAAATACAGAAAACAGTCGGAATTAAATATGTATATATCTGTTCAGCAAGTAATTGACCTTTGTAATCCTAAATATAACACAAAAAGCTTTCAATACCATTCTATCTACTCTAAAAAAGCAAATTTATAAAATGAGAATCAAGCTGTTATTCAAGCTTTTTAAAATATGAATAAAATTAATGATAGGACATGGATTATTCATGTATCCAGTTATTAATTTGTTTATATACTAATAGGTTCACATAAATAATAAAGTAATAAAAGTCAGTATAGGAGATAACAAAACAGCAACTCAAAATGTTCAGTGGCTAGGTGATACAGCAATTGCTCGATTTTTTACAGATAGGTACGATGGATGGAATGAAATTGGTATAGTGAAAGACATAAAGACAATTGATGGTATTCCTTTAAAGCCAAATCAAAAGATATGTGATACAAATTTGAAAGATGGAAGTCATATTGTAGTTACTACATCGATATACAGTCTCGTTTAGATAATTGTTGATGAATATAGCTATTTATAATATAAAAGTATTTTAGTTGTGTATTATTTAGAATTTTCTTTTGATACTATGTTTGTATGTGAAATGTTTTTATTCATATTTTAAAAAGCTTGAATAACAGCTTGATTCTCATTTTATAAATTTGCTTTTTTAGAGTAGATAGAATGGTATTGAAAGCTTTTTGTGTTATATTTAGGACTACAAAGGTCAATTACTTGCTGAACAGATATATACATATTTAATTCCGCTGTTTTCTGTATTTGAATTTTGTTTATATTGTTTAGTTGATAGGATTGATAATTGGATATTTAATGAAAAGTATGTATGTGATGTGTATAATATGGGGAAGTGGAGTGATTGTTTGTTATCTAGTATAAAATAGAATGTTATGATGTATATGAATATAGTTATGCTTACCTGATTGGCCATTCTACAATAAAAATCCAACAAAATGGTTGAAACCTGAATATGAAGAAGATTAAATATGCATATGTTTTTTTATGTTATATTTGTTAATTATGGGTTTAATAAGCAATTCCTCTTCTTTTCCACTCCAAAAAATAAATTCAATATTAGATTCAATAAAGCCATTTATCAATAATAATAAATCATTTTTCTTAATTCTCTTTAGAAGGTATTCTTGTATAACTTCTGAACTATATATATATAAAATAAAATAATAATTATTAACAATACATAAGACCAGGGTCTCAACCATCTAGTATCAGGGAAACAAGCTAAAACATAAGGATATAATAAAAACACAATTGAAACACAAGCAACAAGAATAATCACATCTTTTAAGAAATTCAAATTGACAGTCTCTGGACTACATACCTTTACAAATGAGAATGTCGTAGGATTATTCACTTTTCCTTTTCTACCAATTGTAAACACTACATCTATCTTTACTAGTCCTTCTTTTTTACATTTGAATTGTACATTTAACTCCTTTGGTTCTTTTGATAATTCAACTACATCGAAAATTGAACCACTTACTTTAACTTCACATACTTTTTTATTATTTGATTTTATATGAGGTTTTTCTAATACTTGAAGTTTTGATGCATCTCCTGCTTACAAAAAGAAGAATATGAATTAAAATGAAAAACTAATTCTACTGTAATTGATTAGAAAAAAAAAAAGATATAACAAAATAATATGATTGTTCATCAATATATGAATTAATATTTGCTTCTGTATTATCTGAACTATATCCACCTTGAACTCTTCCATTATATACTACATCTCCATATAATTCATTAATTTTTGGATCATTTTCATAATTGTTATAATCATAATCACTATCATTTTCATAATCATTATCATTATATTGGTTATAATCATAATTACCGTAAAAATAAGAATTAAAGAAATATATATATGTGTAAAAAAAATAATAAAAAAGATATTTCATAACTAGTTCTAACTGAGTAAGAATATGGATTATTTTTACATATTTTCATCCAACTAAACGTTATTGGAGTACTATCAACTAAAAATTCAACCATCAAATGATATTCACCTTCTTTATTACAATTATAATCCACTTCTAATATCTTTGCACCAGTTTCTTTATTTAATGTAATTTCATCTTCTTCATCATAACCAATTATAGAAACTGTAGGGCCAAACATATAAGAATCTACTTCAGTGCTGATAGTTGGATAAGATATCACTAAATCTCTATCACCTTCATTTTCTATATAAAATCTTGATCTTTCTTCATCCCATCGTGCTTTTACGAGATGAATGCCTGGTTGATATACTGGAGATACAACTCCTTTCTTTACTACATAAGTTGTATCTACTGTTGGTGAAAAAATACCTGGTGTTATTGTAATTGGATATTTACTGGAAGAAGCGCAATCTTTGTCATATTCAAATACTAATTTGGGTAAAGCATCAACATTCTTCTTTTCAGCGTAAATAATATCAAATGCAACTTTTACATGATTAATTCCTATATCTTTACATTGATGGCAGATTATGAATTTTTGTGATTGTTTTCCTACACTTCTTGATTCAGCTGCTTGTCCCATAACTGTAGTTTCAACACCAGCACCTTTTACAACAGGAACTGTATAATTAGTAATGCCATAACGACTCTATTTTTAATAATTAAAATAAAAACATAATAATATTATTATTATATATACTCTAAAGTGTAAAACTAAACATTGTTTATTACTGCTAATAGTTACTCCGTTTCTATCATTTCCAGAGAATGGAGCTGTAATAATACCATCATTAATCACAGCATATTGAGATACTATATAACTATCATCCACTAGAACATCGAAACCTGGCAATGGACCTAGTTTATAGTCTTTAATAAATGAAAAAGCGATGAATGAATGATCACCATTATGAAAAACAATTACATTCTACAGTTACTTTAATTCTACGGGGTTGACCTGAAAATATAATTTCTATAACTCTTTGTTCATCAATTGTTTCGTCTCCCATAATATCTCCATTTTTTATTGAGACAGCATCTTGATAGTCTTCTCTCAGGCTACATTCAAGCAAGTCTGATAATTTTCCACTTAATATAATGTATGTGACTGATCCAACATCATCAACGAATAGATCATCATTGTATGGATGGAAATTTGGACTGATAAAACCTTGATTAGAGATTAAATTAGTATCTGCTTTCTTTTTCTATTATTTTAATAAGATAAAAAATATAATATACCATATAAATATATTCATATTTCAATATATAATCTCCACAATTCTTTGTAAAAAATACTGCTATATCAATATTAATTCCATTTTCTATCTTTATGTTCATTGATACTCTAGCATTAGCATTACCTGGATTAAAACATACAAAATCCACTGTAAAATTACCTTTGTATACTTCACCTTCTAAAAATAAGGTTGGATTACTAGCAAATGGTCTAATTGTAACATTTGCATTTTTTAAAGGAGCTGGACTTTGGCTAACTTTCACTTCAATTGTTAATAAAATTAAAAAACAGTAAATTAAAATGTACAATGAAAAAAAAGATATGTTGGTTTTCCTTTGTTTGGCATTTCATACCAGCATTCAATAAAATCGCTTCTTTCTGATACTTGGTTGATTGGAGGATCATTAAAAATGCTATTTAAGTATAAATTAGTGAAAATAATTATACTTTGCAATTACACCATTCTCAATTACGCCAAATTCTTTCCCTTCATCTGATTTGCACATCATATTCATTTTTGTCCCTGCCTAAAACTATATTAATCACTCTTTAAATACCAAAGCATCTTCAATAGATCTTAAAGACTTTCCTAAAGCAATACAATGAAGGTCAAGCACAAAGATGACTAGGAGAGCTCTTAAAACCTTATTCATGATTTTTCTTTTTGAAAGTCAGTTCGAGCTTGACTTGACAAGTATCAAGCTTTTAATATTTAAAATAACGTTTTTTCTATTTTAAAGACAAGATGGAAGATAAATTGGGGAAAAACACTGTTGTAATATCTATATCAGACCAGATCAAAAAATTTCAAGCAGTTGGTTTTGAAAAGATAGTCGAAACTGTATTTACTGAAATATTGATTTATTTTAATTCAATAGCAACCAAAACCGTATGGCTACCAAGTACCTTCACTTGTGCATATGTGTATTGAGGCAATATCTAGTCATTATGAAGGTATATTATTCACAATTGATTAATGCTATTTATAGAAATTGGAAATTTAAAGGGTGTAGATGATAAATATATAAATATAATCAATGCTGATATTTCAGACAATATTGATTTGTCAATTGCTATGAATACACTGAAAGATGAAAATTATTGGCGTAAATGCTGTGTAAAAGGTCGTGTATATATTTTTTGTTGTTATATATTATGATTTATAGAAATGGGAAAATTGTGATGTTCTAGAACATGGCTGTAGTTGGAAACAATTATATGCAGAAACTCTATGCCAAGAATTAATAGAAAATTTCAAAGAGGATGATATTCTAGAAGAATTACTCGCCAAACTAAATGCTTGTCAAGATTATGTATTTACACTCAAAATAAGGCAATTACCTTCACATTTAAATATACAAAATATAGTTACAGCACTTCCTAATTTATATAGCTTTGATATAGAATATAAGTATATTTCTTTATTTATTTACCTTAATTAGTATATTGGGAGTTGGAATGAATTATGATCGAGCTTTATTTGGCATGAAGATATCCGATGCAACTCATTTATCATCTTCATTTTCAATTGCTAGCTGTCTAACAATCTTAAAATTAGCAAATTGTAAAATTGATGATCAATTGCTTCGAATTATAATACAAGGTCTTTTACAAAATGAAACAATCACCACACTCGACTTATCTCACAATAGAATCACTAATCACGGAGCAAGGTTGATTTCTAAATTGTTACATAGCCACAGTGTGATACATTCATTAAATATTGAAGATAATCAAATACATGCTGAAGGAGGTAGGTATTTAGGTGGTGCTTTGTCATTAAACAAATCTCTTGTTTATTTGAATATGAAATTGAATAGATTAACAGATGATGGTGGTAGAATGTTATTTGAAGGGTTGGAAAAGAACAGTTCTGTCCAGGAGATTAATTTGGGTAGTAATTCTTTAGCTACTGATACAATGTTTGCATTAAATAGAGTGCTTCGTATTATAAATAATCAAATCACTACGCTTGAACTAACAGGTAATGATTTCACAGAATCTGATGTAGAGACTCTCTGTGCAACTTTAGAGGTTAATAATAAAGTGGTGAATGTGGATTTAAGAATGAACCAGTTGGCTAAAGATAGTAAACCAATGATGATGGTACAACAGCTAACTAGGAAAAATGAATTGCTCATTAGAGGTGGATTTAATAGAGACACAATATTGGCATCTTTAAAGTAAATAGACACAAATAACAATAAATACTATATACTCTAAAAGTGCTAAAAATGTTGTAATATTACCAATAATACCATAACCTATAACAAAAACAAATATTTTTGATTATTTAAAAGGTTGAAAGTAAAAATTCAAAATAAAACACATTAGACAATTTAAGTTACAAAAACTTGGCTCGTGTTTCCAAAAACTCTAATTTCTTCTTTACGCTATGGGAAGTATATTTATTGTATTTAGCCAATAGAATGTTGTGAGAATTTTTGGAAAGACCTTTGGTTGATGCTCAAAAAGACCTGGTTGCTTAAAATTCGTCATCCTTACAGATTGTTCTTTGAGATTGTATATTTGAGGTTATTTATTTTCTACTAGTTTGTTCCAGTTTTATTAGCATGTATCTTAATTCCAGTTTATTACATTATGAATCCCTTAGTTGTAGACCAAGAAACGTATAACTACATTTATTTTATTTATGATAGATTTATAATGTCAGCTCGTAATTTAATGCCTTTGGGTGATATGTTTGCTCATATTCAGTGGATGGGTCAGTACATAGCTGTCGTTGGAGAAGATGATATAAGAGAAGA
Organism: Proteromonas lacertae; assembly: GCA_002245135.1. Taxonomy (NCBI): domain Eukaryota; class Bigyra; order Opalinata; family Proteromonadidae; genus Proteromonas; species Proteromonas lacertae. The sequence continues at coordinate 7,873 of NGBS01001196.1, forward strand.
ATTTATAAAAGAAATGGATAATTTTTACCCTGGTGTCCATCTCGAAAATCTAAATATGCCTGAAGATTATTATAATTCATTCAATGGCAGTTTAGATTATATGAACATCCCCAAATTATCAGAAATAGCAATAAACTTCACTAATGAAGGTGAATTTGATAGTTATGTCAAAAGTGATAATTATATACATGGTAAAACAGCCTTTTTAGCAATAACACTAAATAAATTTGATAGAACCAATCAACAATATGATTATATGATCCGTTACAACTTCTCATCTGGTGCTCCAAACTTCATGTTCGAAGGTGGTGCAGTAAGTCAATGGTCAAGATTAATTTCCTTTGATAATATTGATAAATTCATATCTTTCGATTATTCACCATTTGCCTTTACACAAGAAGAAAGAGATGATTTGAAAGAAAGAGCTCCATTCACTAAAACACAAGGATTTATTACACTTCAAAGTGCAATTGATAAGGTGATATTAAATACACCAGGAGCTATAAAGTATGATGCTGTTACAATGTTGCAGAAGATGTTGAAAGATTCGTATTTACTGAAACAATCAGTGGTATATATATATATATATAATTATCATATGCTTTTCATTATTCTTTTTTAATCTTATTTATCTTATTATTATTTAATTTAGAAAATGAATGTAACAATGGCAGCGATGCAATTACTTCAATCTCCCTACAACGCTTCATTCATTGAAGAATTAAAGAATTTACTTCATGAGTATGAATATGAACCGCAAAGTGTAAGGATCTCAGCATTTCCTCAATTTGCATACTCCAAAAATAGATTCTTTGAGCATTTATCCTTCGCTTTTGGTACATTATTCGTATTAGCTTATATCTATCCTGCATCTTGGTTAATTAGAGGAATTGTCAGTGAAAAAGAGAGGAAAATTAGAGAAGGTATGTTTATGATGGGTTTAAATGAAATGTCTTTATTGTGGGCTTGGTTAATTACATATTTTATTGAATTCTTAATTATGGCATGCTTTATTGGATTAATTGTGTATAAATACTTATATATATATATATATATATATATATAATAATTCATTTATAGTGGTTTAATGATGGAACATTCTAATGCATTCTTCTTCTTGTTTCACTTCTTAATGTATGGTTTAACTGTCACTACATTTACCTATATGTTATCCACTTTATTCAGTAAAGCAAAAACAGCAGGTATCTTTGGCGTAGTCTTCACATTAGCATTCTATTTCCCTGCAATCTTTACATCTGATGCAGAAATGGCAAGAGAAAACAAAGTTGGTTTATCATTCTTCTTTCCAGTTGCATTTGATTTAGGTTTAAGAACTTTCTGTTTACTGGAAGCTGATGGTGTTGGTTTAACCGTCTCAACCTTTGATAAACAATATGATAGTTATGCATTAGCTGATGGTTATATTATGTTAGCTGTAGATTGTGTTGTTTATTATTTCATTGGTTGGTATTTGGATAAAGTCTTTCCCAAAAGAATATGGTGTTACATATAAATGGTATTTCTTATTTACTAAGTCATATTGGTTTCCTGATCGAGTATATATTCTATTATATTTATAGCAATTTATAAAGGATAATAAAGTAAGTGATGAAAAAGCAGCAAGTGTTTTAGAAGAACAGAAGAAATTAGAAGAAGGAAAAACAGAGGAAGAAAAATTACATTTTGAAGAAGTCGAACCAAAGTATAAAGAATTAGCTTCACAAGGTAAATGTATAACAGTCAAAGATTTCTACAAAACATTTAATACACCCGATGGTATAAAAGTAGCCGTTAATCATTTAAATATGGAAATGTATGAAGATCAAATCTTTGTTTTATTAGGTCATAATGGTGCTGGTAAAACTACAACTTTATCCATTCTAAGTGGATTAATACCTGGTACAAGTGGTACTGCAACTATGTATGGATATGATATAAACACTCAAATGAATGATTTACGTAAAATAATGGGAGTATGTCCTCAACATGATGTATTATTTGATGAATTAACAGTAAAAGAACATTTATTCTTATTTGCTGGATTAAAAGGAATGAAGAAAGAAGATATACCTGCTGCAGCTGATAAAATTATTGGTGAAATTGGTTTGAGAGAAAAAATAGATTATCCTTCTAGTAAACTAAGTGGAGGACAAAAGAGAAAATTGAGTGTAGGAATTGCTTTGATTGGAAATTCAAAAATCGTATTTTTAGATGAGCCAACTAGTGGTATGGATCCTTATTCTAGAAGAAGTACTTGGTCAATGTTACAAAGTAATAAAGAAGGAAGAATCATTATATTAACCACTCATTTCATGGATGAAGCTGATTTATTAGGAGATAGAATTGCTATTATGCATGAAGGAAAATTAATATGTTGTGGAAGACCTCATTTTTTAAAGAGAGAATATGGTGTAGGTTATACATTAACAATAGTAAAGAAAGATCCAAATGAGAATAAAGCAATTACTAATCTATTAACAACAATGGTTCCTGAAGCTGAAGTATTGAGTGATGTTGGTAAAGAAATCTCATTTAGATTACCATTTGGATCAGCAGAACTATTCCCTAAATTATTGAATGAAATTGATGATAATAAAGATGAATATGGAATTCAAAGTTATGGAATGTCTGTTACAACAATGGAAGAAGTGTTTTTGAATTCTGCAAAGATGGAAGATCGTAAAAGTGCATTAGATATTCAAGATGCTAGAAAATCAGGAAGTAGTAGAATAATGTTGAGTAAAAACTATAAACAGTTTAATAGAGCAGAAGCTTCAACGAAAGGAATGTTTTGGATTCATTTTAAAGCATTGTTTACAAAGAGATTATTGTATGTTAAGAGAGATTTGAAAGGCATTTTATTCCAATTAGTTATTCCTATTCTATTAATGGCTCTTGGTTTATTATTAATGACTTTTAATAATTTCTCACAACCACCATTTATTCCAGTATCAACATCCTATTATAATGAAAAATTAAAAGTTGAAACGAATTTGATTGGTAAAACATATTTCCCTTATGATAATAGTACAAATCTGTTTAAACAACAAGGAATTATAGATTATTTAGATCCTGATTCATTAGTTCCAATATCCATAGATGCAAGTCAATATTTTGATAAAGATATGTGTTATGAAGAAGAATTTGTCAGAGCGATGGGAACTCAATCAGCTAAAGTGAGATATTGTTATTATTTAGCTAAAGATAGAGAATTTGCTGCTCCTTTATTTGGTATGATGAGATATTTATTAGATAATTACATTGCACATGAATCAACCACTTATTTAGCAGCTGCTAGAGTATTAGATCATGATTCTCCTTATCCAGTAACTTATATATTCGTTAATACATCCAGTACACATGGCTCGTCTATAGGTTTGAACTTGTTGAATGAAGCTTTCTTAAGACAAACAACAAATAATCCAGAAGCATCTATTAAGGTTTGGGGTTCGATCTTACCATTTACCGATGTTGAAGAGAAAGCTGTTCAAGGAATCAGAGCTTTTGGTACTCCAATGATCTTATTACTATCAGTTGCCTTTATACCAGCTTATTATGCAGTTTTTATAGTAAGAGAAAGAGAAACAAGTGTAAAACATCAACAGCTAATTAGTGGTGTAAGTTTATCTGCATATTGGACATCTACATTCTTATGGGATATGTTGTGTTATGTATTACCATGTATATTTGGTATTGCATTTATGTATATATTCACACTGGATGCTTATACTGATAATATTGGAGCTGTAATTGTATTGTTTATACTCTATGGTGTTACTGTTGCTCCATGTACTTACTTTATATGTTATTTCTTTAAAAGCCATACATCAGCACAAAACATTGTTTTATTCGCTAATATCTTCATGGCTATATTGATGTTGGTTGTGTTTGTTTTGAATATGATTGAAGATACATGTATGGTATCAAGAGTGTTAGAATGGTTCTTTATGTTCTTCCCAGGTTATTCATTTGGAATGGCTTTATTGAGATTGAGTATATTGGATTATTTATCATTATTGGATAAAAGTTGTGATTTACAACATGGTAAAAAAGTGAGTTCGAGTGATTTGATGAAAGCGTATGATGCGTTTGATTTTAATGGAGTTGGGAGATATATATTGTTTTTATTTATTCAGTTGATCTTGTATAGTTTCTTAGCTATTTTAGGTGATTATATTTTATCTTATCCTCTATTGAAACAGAAAGTATTTCCTGATAAAAACTTACCGAAAAGAGAATATGTTGATGATGAAGATGTGAAGAAAGAACAAGAAAGAATAGAAAAGAGAGAACCACATGAAAGTGGAAAAGAAGAAACTATTCAAGTCAGAGGTTTGAGAAAAGTTTGGAATGGTAAAAAGATAGCTGTTGAAGATTTGAATTTTGGTTTGATTCCTGGAACTTGTTTTGGATTTTTAGGTATTAATGGTGCAGGTAAAACAACAACATTAGAAATGTTAAGTGGTGATATAATTCCAACAAAAGGAACAGCCAAAATCAATAAATTAGGATATTCTAACTGATCAAATTGAAGTTAGAAGATTATTAGGTTATTGTCCACAATTTGATGCATTATTAGATTTACTAACAGTTAAAGAACACTTGAATTTATTCGCTAAAATCAAAGGTGTTCCAGATGATATAATCGATGATGTAGTAAATGAAAAGATTGATCAAATGGATTTAGGAAAATTTGTGAATAAAACAGCTGGATCATTAAGTGGAGGAAATAAACGAAAGTTAAGTGTAGCAATTGCTTTAATAGGAAATCCTCCATTAGTATTCTTAGATGAACCATCAACAGGAATGGATCCAGTAGCTAGAAGACATATGTGGAATATTATAGCTGATATAACAATCAAGAGATGTGATACAACAATAATTTTAACAACTCATTCAATGGAAGAAGCTGAAGCGTTATGTACATTGGTTGGAATAATGGTAGGTGGAAGATTGAGATGTTTAGGATCAATTCAACACTTGAAGAATAGATTTGGTCAAGGATATATGTTAGAAATCAAATTAAAAGAGAATAAAGAAGATGATATTAAAGAGATTGTTTCTAAAATCAGAAGTATAGATGGTGATTTAATTAAAAGAAATGATTTAGCAAGTGTATGTAAAGAATTAGGAGATGAAAATAGAAGTAATTTAATTAATGAAGTGGATAGTGGTTGGTCAGTAGATTGTGAATTGAATAAACATGGAGTTGTAAGTAAAACATTCTTTGCTGATTGGTGGAAATTAGAAGATAGAGTAAATGAATTGAACGACACTTTAATTGAGATGTTTGTAGAAGTGGAGTTGTTAGAAAGACATGATACATATTTAAGATTCAAGATTGATGTTCCTAATTTGAAATTAGGTCAATTATTTGGTTTGATTGAAGGTAAGAAAGATGAAATGTCAATTAAAGAATATAGTTTTGCACAAACATCCTTAGAACAGATATTTAATTACTTTGCTGCTGAACAAGAGGAAGAAACTGGTGAAATTAGAGGAATGAAGAAGCAGAAATCAGAGAGAAAAACAGCTGTTAGTAGTGGTAATAAAAATAATGAAAATGATGATAAATTGCCAGTTACTGTTGATGTAGATAAGAAAGTGGAAGAAGAAGTAGAAGAAGCAACAACAACTCCAGTAAAAGAAGAAGAAAAGAAAGAAGAAGAAGAAGAAGAAAAAAAAATAAAAGTAAATAATGATGAAGAAGTGAAAGAAGAAATAGAAAAACCAACAGAACAACCTGAAACTAACAATACAGATACTAAAGAAAAAGAAACAAAAGAAACAGATGAATCTACTGATGTAAATAATGAAAATAAATCAAATAATGACAATCAACCTCCAAAAGATATAGAGATGGTGTGATTTGATGATTATGAATTATATATATTCTATTATTATATTCAACTTAACCCATTTTTGTTTTGAATGATAAAAATGAATTATTAAGAGGTTTGAATACTTGTTTGACTTATCTCATCATTTAATTTGAAAATGGAAGTGTATAACCTACTTGTTTATTTTATATTAATAGTGAAACTGATAATAAAAGATGTAATAATTGAATTGATTATAATTATTAGCTTTTAGTAGATCTGGTTCAAGATCTCTGTCAAGATCTAGGTCTAAATCTCATTCTAGATCTGCTAATAGATCAAGAGAAACATCCAGAGACAGGTCCAGGGAAAAATCACCAGAAAGAAGAAGTAGTAGAAGTCAAATGAGGGATGACGATAGTATATAATAAATCTAAGCATATTCTTTTTTAACCTAATAGGATTGTGCAATTTTTGCCATAAATCGGGTCATTTAATGAGAAGTTGTCCAGAAATTGAGTGTAGAATATGTCATGAACATGGTCATATGCAACGTCAATGTCCTCAAAATCGATCTAGATTAGATAATAGTAGAGTGTATAATAATTATGAAGTAAATTGAGTGTATAGGTGCTATAACTGTGGTAAACCAGGTCATTTTGCAAGAGATTGTCGTGCTCCTGTATGTTGACATTATATATATGTGTTTGTTAATAGAAAAGAGAAGATAGTGGTGGTAGATATGGTGGTTATAATCATAATGATAGTCATGGTAGAGATTATCATCGTCATAGTCGTAGTAGAAGCAGAAGTAGAAGCAGAAGTAGAAGTCATCATAATAGATATGATGATAGAAGATATGAAAGAAGAGATGATGATAGGTATAGAAGAGATGATGATAGATCAAGAAGGGATGATGATAGATATAGAAGAGATAAATATTGATTTTTCTTTGTTGTTTTTGTTTTGTTTTTGTTTTGTTGAATATAATTGTATGATTGATTTTGTATTTTGTATGGTATATATGACTTCCACTAGTGATTACAAATTATAGTACGATCTTAGTTATTATACATTTTCTTAATGAACATACTTTATAAGTGTGATATGGTGAAAAAAAATAATCTTAAAATACATTATGTTATCTATCTTTATAGTATATGTAAAAATTCCATAAAATTTCAAAATAGATTTTAAAAGATTATTTTAAAATGCATAAATTGCAGATATTAAACGCAAATAATGTAAATGAATTAAAAGCTGTAAAAAGTAGAGAATACTGGCTAATTATTGTATAAAATATACTTATATATAGAGTCAAATAGTTTTACTAGTTGCTGGATGTTTATTTATGCTATTAGATGTGAAATGGCAATGGATTACAGGGATATTATTGTTTTTATCTAGTGTGATATTGATCTTTACATTTTTCTCACTTTGTTCTAGTTATGACTATTGCTGCTTGAGATTTTCTGATTTTTTGAGAAGTTGTTGTTGCTGTAGATGGGATTTATGTTTTCAAGGTTCTAAATGTTGTGGTTGTAAGTGTTGTAAAGAAAGAATATGTAAAAAATGTAATGAAAAGAAAAAAGAGAATGAAAACAGTGTAAATAGAAATAATAATGCCAATAGAAATGAAGAAAACCAAAATGAAGAAAATAAAGTAAGAAAATGTTGTAAATGTGATTGTTGTGCAATTGATAGATGTGATGATTGTAAGAGATATAATAAGGATTGTTGTTGTTGTAGTAATTGTTGTAATGGTTGTTGTTATAATTTGTGGTACAAAAGATGTTGTGGATGGTGTAGAAATAATTATAGAGGGAAATGTGTAAATTGTTGGTGTATTAGTTGTATTATAGAATATATTTGTTGTTGTATGCCTTGTAGAAGTCTTATAAATTATGCAGTAATAGAAGATATAGCAGACGATGATCCAGCTCCTAATATAAAGATTCAAAGATGTAAAGGTGGCTTTCCATGCGCATTTTATCCTACTCCATGTCAATCTTTTGGAACTGAATTAACTGTTCATGCACATTTTATTGTAAATATTTTATATGTATATGTTATATATATATATTATTGTATGAATAAGTAGATAATTGTGATTATAGCTAAAATGGTATGGAGAATTAATGTAAAAGTTGATTATGAAGAATGTATAAAACATAGTAATAACTGTAATAAAGATCATATAAAGAATTTTTGGTTGAATATGTTACTTTACTTATTATTGATGTGTCTATTTCTAGTAATAATAGTATATTATATTGATGTTATTGTTAGGTAATTAATTGTAGTGTTGGAAGAAATGTAATTTATTATCGAGTAGTACAATCATCCAAATCTCGTAAAGAGAATGTAGAAAGTAATAATAACCTAGTTAACAATGTTTCGAATATATAGTGCTTTTACTTTAGTTTTTTTTAATTATTATCACAGATATTAAATTCTTTTTATAAGTATGTAAAAATTCCATAAAATTTCAAAATAGATTTTAAATCTTTTTTTTTTAATGCAAAAATTACAAATACTAAACATAGAGAATGATTATGAATGTTGTGATTGTTTAAGAGAGCGAGAATTTTGTACATCATGCCAAAGAAGAGAGTGCTGGTTATTAATAGTATAATTTCTATGTTATAAATAGAATCCTATAGTATTGATAATAATAGGAATTATAACTGTAATACTATTAACGAATAGCGTTATAGTCATTGTTGTGGTAGTGATTATTACTCTTTTGAATTTCTTTATTACATTAACAACTCTTATTCCTGGATATGACTATTGCTGCTTGAGATTTTCTGATTTTTTGAGAAGTTGTTGTTGCTGTAGATGGGATTTATGTTTTCAAGGTTCTAAATGTTGTGGTTGTAAGTGTTGTAAAGAAAGAATATGTAAAAAATGTAATGAAAAGAAAAAAGAGAATGAAAACAGTGTAAATAGAAATAATAATGCCAATAGAAATGAAGAAAACCAAAATGAAGAAAATAAAGTAAGAAAATGTTGTAAATGTGATTGTTGTGCAATTGATAGATGTGATGATTGTAAGAGATATAATAAGGATTGTTGTTGTTGTAGTAATTGTTGTAATGGTTGTTGTTATAATTTGTGGTACAAAAGATGTTGTGGATGGTGCAAAAATAGCGATTGTTGTATGTGTTGTAAATCATTTGTAGATTATGAAGTAATAGAAGATATAGCAGACGATGATCCAGCTCCTAATATAAAGATTCAAAGATGTAAAGGTTGTTGTCCATGTACTTTTTATCCTATACCTTGCTATTCATGTGGTGCAGAATATAGTGCTAGTACAAATACTATATTAGATGTTATATTTGTATATGTAAATCTGTTTATTTATTTAGATTGCAATTTTCATTATTTTACTGATATATAAATGTGGACTTAAATCTGACTATAATGAATGTATTAAACATAGCAAAAAATGTAATGAAGACCATGTAATTAATTACGATAGAGATGTATGTTTAATGATTGTATTTTTGGCAACTATAGTTATAACTGGAGTATTTTTGTTATTAATATTAATCTAGATCTTTAATATCTGCGTTGGAAGGAATTTATTATATTTTCGTATAGCTCAAGCTGCTAATGGTAAACTAAACTATTATAATTATATGAAAATACCTATAAACGAAGATATAATTATGGAAGAAGGAAGATCTCGACTATTAGAGCCAAAAATAAAAGCAAAAGGAGAAGAAAAACCAAATACAGAAGAAGAAACAAAACCAAAAACAGAAAAAGAAACAAAACCAAAAGAAGAAACAAAACAAATACAGAAGAAGAAACAAAACCAAAAGAAGAAGAAGAAACAAAACCAAAAGAAGAAGAAGATACAAAAACAAAAGAAGAAGATACAAAAACAGAAAAAGAAACAAAACCAAAAGAAGAAGAAGATACAAAAACAAAAGAAGAAACAAAAACAAATACTAATACAGAAGAAGAAGAAGAAACAAAAACAAACACAAAAGAAGAAAAACCAAATACAGAAGAAGAAACAAAACCAAAAGAAGAAGAAGATACAAAAACAAAAGAAGAAACAAAAACAAATACTAATACAGAAGAAGAAGAAGAAACAAAAACAAACACAAAAGAAGAAAAACCAAATACAGAAGAAGAAACAAAACCAAAAGAAGAAGAAGATACAAAAACAGAAAAAGAAACAAAACCAAAAGAAGAAGAAGATACAAAAACAAAAGAAGAAACAAAAACAAATACTAATACAGAAGAAGAAGAAGAAACAAAAACAAACACAAAAGAAGAAAAACCAAATACAGAAGAAGAAACAAAACCAAAAAAGAAAAAGAAACAAAACCAAAAGAAGAAACAAAAACAAATACAGAAGAAGAAACAAAACCAAAAGAAGAAGAAAACAAAACCAAAAGAAGAAGAAGATACAAAAACAAAAGAAGAAGATACAAAAACAGAAAAAGAAACAAAACCAAAAGAAGAAGAAGATACAAAAACAAAAGAAGAAGATACAAAAACAGAAGAAGAATACAAAACAGAAGAAGAAACAAACAAAAGAAGAAAAACAAAACAAAAGAAGAAGAAGATACAAAAACAAAAGAAGAAACAAAACCAAAAGAAGAAGAAAAACCAAATACAAATACAGAAGAAGAAGAAGAAAAAAAGATTGAAATTACTATTAGTAAACCAACAGAAATTGAAAAAAAAATTTGTAATATAATATAATTGTTATACATACTAATTAATTAAACATTTATCATTATTATCAACAATAAAATCATAATCATCTAAGTTGATTAAAGAAAAGATATTACATAATTATAAAAAGATATATAACCATAAATACTAACTGTAATACTGCAAGCAGAACTACTACACTTACCTGCAAAACCATTATAATCCTTATCAACTAAACATTTATATTTACTCATCGAATGACTTCCTAATTGTAAATCAGTCGAAACAGCAATGAATGAAATTGTAGAATAAATACTATCAGAAACAAACAAGTCTTCATTTTTATCCCAAATATGATGAACTCCAATTGGGATTGAAACAGCATTAAATGCATTATATTTCACATCACTTGTATTAAAAACTAGTTTTTCTTTGTTTTTCTCTAGTAAACTAATCATCTCAGCCAATCGTACAATTCCTGGCACTGGATCATCCCATTGTTCAAAACAGTGAATATAATTAGTATAGTCTATGTATCTTTGACGTATTTCTTCAGATGTACAAACTGGAGCAGCAAAGGCTATTACTTTACTTTTATCTTTATATTTACATATATTATTCTCACAATAATTAATATATCGTAAATAAGATAATACACATGTTGCTGCACCTAAACTATGACCAGTAAATATAATATTTTTAGCATTTGATTTTTCAATCAAATCTAATATACTGTTTTCTTTTGGCTTACCTTTTTCATTGAATGTTACACCAAACTCTTCTTCAGATCTATAAAAGAATCCTTGATGTATTTTGCCATTTCCTTTTCCAAAAGGCTGTACTTTATCAACATTAATATCAGCAAATATATCAACCCCATTTGATGTTCCTCTGTAAACTATCCACAATGTGCTTTTTACCATACCAACAAAGCATTTAGCTTCCCAAAAATATGTACCTTTATAATTCTGAATAATTTCTTCCTACAGAATAAGTGTACATCATAATACATAATTATAAACAGAGCTTGCGACGCTAGCAGCTAGAACCATTTCTTCTTTCTACAACTTATATAGAATTAGTAAAATACTGTAGGAAATAATTTAGGATCTATTGCAACCTCTCGCGGAGCAATAATTTTAAGAGATAATATCAATATAATCAGTTTAATCATTGTATAGATTTAAATAAAACTAATACACGATAAATACATGTATTTGTGTTGTATTACATTCTTTTTCAAAGAAATTAATTTTCATCAAACCAAACAGACTCTATCCCATAACTCTACATTTATTAGTTATTGAGTGATGCAAAAGTGTGATAGATCATCAAGTTATGATAATATTAATAAATTAACTGCTAAAACCGAGTTTTTTCATACAGGAAAAATGATTTGTGTAAGTGAACGTACATTTATTTTGGTAAGAGAATGCTTCATGAGAATATACAGTGAGATGAAAAGAATCATTAAGAGTGGTATTGATTCAAAATTCCAGAAGTGCTTTTTGGTTTATGGTAATGAAAGACTGGGTAAGACCACATCGTCCTATTTTGTGCTTCTACTGCTGAAAGAACTGTTTATCATTTTCGAGAAGATTATGGTGTAAAATTTGAAATAACAGTAAATTTACCCACCACTAAAAGAAAAACGATAATAATCAGTGATAATTTTCAAATAAGAGAAGATGAATTTAGTAATAATGAAGTAGTAATAAAAGAGCTGCAATACAGTTTTATATCACCCAATTCAATGAAAATGAAAAAAACTATGATGAGTTTGCTCGATATGATTTACCTTCATTTAGTTATACATCTGCAAAATTTAAAAGAAAGGATGTATAACGAAAAATGTTTTATTTATGATGTAGATAAAGTTAATGCCATTCCTGATCGATTGAAGTTTTTATCAGATGAAATAGCCAAAGAAATTTTATATAATCATTTTAATAACAAAGAGAATTATGAAGAATTATATAATGTGTTTAGGAAAGGAAGAAATGGTAATGTTTTTGAAAGAATGATTCATATTATTTTTGCTAATAGCAGCATGGATAAGGGATAAAATCAATTATTGATGTGGAAGAATATAGTAGAAACGATAAAATCAGTATTATCAAATTTACCAACTACTTTGAATAGAGCTAGTACAACTTCTCTATCCAGTTACAAGAATTAAAGGATAGAATCATTCATTTGAATGAAAAACCACAAGAATGATTTAACAACGTCATTATATAACCTATTAGATATTTATTCTACACAGATATGTTCATTACCATCAAATATAACAACCATAATAACTGAATTGAAGGACAAAATACTAGCAATACAAAATCTACTACAACCACCTCAAATCTTTATGTTACAGAAATATCATAAACAAGATACTGAAATATTGAAGATTATACCAGGAATATTAAATAATAAAATAAATGAACTAGCAGAAGTTGAAAAGAAAATAATCCTAGAGAAAATATTTGATGTAATACCAAATCTAATAGAAATATTAAAGAATCAAATAAAGAGATTATTATATGATGTACCACAAATTCAGATACAAGTATTACCATCAGGTCAAATAGAAATTTTACAAAGTGAAATACCAAAAGTTCAAATGCATATATTACAGAATGAAATACAGGCATTACAAAGTGAACTACCAGCTGATGGAATGCAAATATTACAGAATCCATTACAAAAACAAAAGGAAGTATTACAAAATCAAATAGAAATATTACTGGATGATATAACACCAAATCGAATAGAAATATTAAAGAATGAAATACATAAACTAAAAACTATTCCAGAATTAAGTAAACTAGATGATTTACAGAATGAGTTGTATATAAAGGAGAAACTGTTCAGATCATTATTGCAATTGTTAGAAACAACAAACAATGATAAAATATTATTTGAGATTAGGTTATGTAGTTTACATAATGAACTAAAAAAATACTTTGAACAAACTGATGAAATAAAGAAATTATCTGATTATTTACATTCATATAAGGAAAAATTACTTCAACAGCCAGAATATGCATTATATTCATTATATTACCAGTTGTTATTTTGCCAGAAACAATTACAGTTAGTAGATATGTATGATATTGAATGGTAGAAACAATAGGAGATGATGTTGTTACTTTACATTATAGAAAACTTCTTCATGATTTAGATGATTATTTAGTGGATGAGTTTTACAATAACTTGGATGATAATAGAAAAGGAGAAATGAAAACAGAAATAATGAATGTATATTATTATTATTATAGTGGATAATTCAATATTCAATATAGTAATTGTCTCATACGATCATGATGAAGTAAAATCTCCATTTAAAGAAGGTGAAGTAAGCTTTGGAAAATATGGAGTGTTTAAAAATGAAATGATAAAGGAAATGAAAAAGAATTATAATTGGGATGAAGATTCAGGAAGAAATAATAAAAAGAAAAGTAATACCGGAAATAATATATTGAGTGACGATCAAATGAAAATTATTGTTGCAATAAAATCAAAGAGGCTTCGATTTAATACATTAAAAATGGGTTTAATAGAATTGCGTAAGTATCTAACATCTTTTAAAAGTGAAAAAGTAAAAGAAAAAAGATATATTAGGGAAGAAAAGGTATTAGAATTTCAACCTAAAGAATATTCAAATTTACTTATTAAAAAATATGAGCAAAAGAAAGATATTCCTGAAACTGTTATTGATAGAAATACTTTTTCCCAAATTTTTTATCATGCCTAATACAATTGAAAGAGATTTAACAAATTGTAATGTAAATGAAATAACAAATAATGATAAAATAACAATAATTAATGATGAATGGAGAAAAATCAATTATAGTATAGAGTTAGATCCAAATGATGAAAAAGTAAAAAAAATGAAAGAATTGGATATTAATTCATGTGATACAAAAGAATTAGATGTTGCTTTTAATATTATTAAAGAAATGAAAGGTAGTTTATATAAATATTGTAAATCCTGTACAAGTATGTCATTACTGTTATTATTATATATTAATTATAGAAACTAATTCTTTATGTGAAATATTTAATCATCCTTTATCATATTTTTGTTACAAAATATTATTGATTTAAATGATAAATTGGAAACAGAAATTAATAAAATGAATGGGACGTTTATATATCCAATCCGAACATCGATATTTAAAAAAGGGAAAGAGGAGAAGCGTAATATGTATTACTTAGATAAATCAAATATATTTCAATATAATCGTGATACATATGATAAAATTGATGATATAACAATATCTGATTCATATAATCTTGATGTGGGAGATGTTAAAACTAAAATTTCATTATATATTACTTCACCTGATTTTCAGAATTATGAAAATTTTTATTCATCTGAAGGTAAAAAGGTGTTTCATTATATGGATGTATTTAGTGATAAAGAGATAGTAGAATGGGAAGGAAAATGTTTAACTCCTGATTTAGTAAATACGGCAAAAGGATTTAATAAGAAATATGGAAATGTTCCAAGACATATTTACTATTCAGCAATATATGATGTTTGTTATAAAAAGGATTATTGGGGTGAAATATACACAAAAGGTATTAAAAGAATTATTGGTGATCTTGGTTATATGGAATTTTTAATTACTTATTTATATCTAAATGAACCAAACACAAAAGGAGAAGAAGTTAAGATATCTGAAAAAAGGACAGTATTGTTTGATACTACATTAAGTCATTATTTAGTGAAGTATTCTATACCATTTAAACAAGAATATAGAACAAGTAAATGTTATGATAGAATCAATGAAATATTTGATTATATTTATGATTGTATAAGACACAAAGCTGAAGAAGATGATGTAAAAGAAATACAAAAGTTGTTTGAAGATGTATCTGATGAAAAAGATCATCAATTATTTCAATTGTTATTTCAAGAATTAATATGGTACAACTGTTTATATCATACAGATATATTAGAAGGAGATTTAGGTGTGAAATTAGAAAGAATAAATAAAGGTGATTTTGAAAAATATAAAGAATTATTTGATGGAGATATATACTCTACTACAAAGAAAGAAGGTGATGTATCAAAAGAGAATGAAGGAATATATTTGCTTCATTTAGCAACTCTAGAGAATAGAGAAATGATTTATCTATTAAATAATTGCTTTATTTGTATAAGAGATGATGAAAGTGATATAAGAGTATTTAATGACTTAATTAAAATGTGTATGATATGTTTAAAATTAAAAATGGAATGGTCTAACTTCTATTATATTGCTGTTTCATCTAGAAGAAACAATTCACAACAATCAATTGTAAATGATGAACAACAAATAATATCACACTTAATTGGAACAGGAAAAATGAAAGTTCAAGAAGTATTATTACCAACAGAAAATAAAAAAATAACAAAATTCTTTGTAGATGAAACAGAAATAACATTATCTGGCAATATACAATTACAGCAATTTAAATGCCAATTCAATAAAGATGTTTATGGAAATAAATTTGATTTGAAAGTTATGAATAATGTTCCAATAGATTTTGAATAGAGAATTATTATTATTATTATATGTTTTTTTAATTGGAATGTTTTTTAAGGAATCAAGTAGTACCATCTCACTGTAAATAAAAACAAAAAACATGTAATAATAATACACAATAAATACATGTATTTGTGTTGTATAAATTAATGGTTTTATACACTAAATTGTATTTATCAATTATTTATCTTATTATAAATGTTAATTTATATGTTCATTATACTTAAACAAATAGAGATTACTATTTTGGTAAAGTAATCATGTGATTGTTTATAATATGCATCTAATATCCATATATCAATAATGTTTTATTCATTTATTAGATTATGATTCAATAATAAATGCTCTTTAATTCTATTTTGAATATATATTCGTTTCATAATTACATAATTCCCTCTAAATCTATGTAGATAAATTTTTGCTATTAAAAAAAATATAGAGTGAATTAGTTTGTTATTTACTTTATGTATAACCATGTTATTAATATAAAGTAGTAATTGATTTATTTTTTAGTCCAATTAGGTAATTAGATTAATCAGAATATGTCTACATTTATTATTCCTTGACATGAAGTGATTAAATAGAATTAAAATCTTTTGTTAGC
This sequence comes from Proteromonas lacertae, assembly GCA_002245135.1. Taxonomy (NCBI): domain Eukaryota; class Bigyra; order Opalinata; family Proteromonadidae; genus Proteromonas; species Proteromonas lacertae. The sequence continues at coordinate 24,507 of NGBS01001196.1, forward strand.
TGTTTTCATTCTATTGATATTAATATTAGGCACTAATGTGATTTAGATTAATGGAGCAAATATTGCACATGCTTAATTCAAATTTTGTTGATGAAGTTTGTGTGTAAAATGAGTTGGAAAGAACATTAGGTATTTGCAGTATATTTAGCATTTTATTGTTTTATACTATATTAATATATAGAAACTAGTTGTATGCTGTTGTCTTTTAACAGTTTAATCACAAACCAAAGATCCAAAAGAAGGGGGTAAAAACTAACTTCCTGTTTTTTGTTTATTTTCATATTTGTTCTGTTATGAAATTATTATTAGTACTCTTTTGTTTATTAAGTATATTATATATCTATTTATTTAATATAGATGTTGTTTATAGTCAATACACTGTTAGAACAGAATTGATTGAGATAAAAATAGATGCACCTGTCAATATGTCTATGTTAAGCAATGAAAATGAAATTACATCATGTATAATATATCCCAAATTACCTATTGGGTTGAACTTATCACCACATTGTGTATTAAGTGGTCAATCGAGTAGAACATTAGAAAAAAGAGAATTTGAGTTGAAATATGGTGATAGTAGTGCTAAATATAAAAATAATATAAAAATTGTTGTATATGGAACATTATTGAACTGTAATTATGGAGTATCTGTTGATGGAATTATTATATCTAAAAATGAAGCATTTATAATAAATCCACCTCGATGTAATTCACCAATAAAGTTGTGTTCATCTGCTAGTTTACCTATTGGAGTAAATATTGCTGAAAATGGTAAAATTTATACTGAAGGATCGACAGTTGAATCTGCAAAAGTGAGTTATACCATAATATGTACTGATGGTACAAATTCTGTGACTATTCCATTAAAATTAGGTATAGGTTCGAATACTGGTTCGAGTCCCACTTCAATATTTTCATTATCCAACCAATGATTTTTCATTTTATATTTCTAGAGAAGCATCAATAGCACCAACTTATTTAGGAAATATAAAAGTAGGTGGTTGTAGCTATACATCGTCATTTTCATTAATGGCTGGTTTATCAGTTAATTCGAATACTTGTGTTATTGGTGGTAAATTTACTGTATTTCCTACTACTAGTGCTAGAGATCATATTCTTACAGTAACTGCGATATCTGCTGGTGATCTTAGTAATTCTACATTTACTATTAAAATCAGATATATAAGTGATAGTCATGGAAATTATCAATATGGTTGGTTAATAAAATTCTATAGATTCAAAACTGCAAGTTGTACTACTACCTATTTAAGCCAAACAAATGGTAAAAAAGAATTAATATATGTTGGTGTGAGAGATTATATAAACTATACTAAAGGTAATACTTTATGGCCAGAATATGGTTGGCATTTAGAACAACAATCATCCTTAAGTTCATATGGTTTTTATCATTTGACAAGTACTACTACTCAAAGAACGTTCTTTGGATATAGTGGCTCAACATTAGTTTATTATTTAAATACTGGTGCGAATTGGCCAAGAACTGGAAGTGCTAATTGTGCAACACCAACATCTGATTTAATTGGTGGATTATCCAATAGAGCAGAAATACATCAGTATAGAGGAAGTAGGAGCAGATAATCAATTTAGATATGAAGTTCAAGTTGGAAGTTCATCTGTTACAGCTGGAACAGGTGTATTTATTGGCCCTGATAAAATTGCTCATCAATATTTAGGATTATTTGAATATTCATTAATGAAAGCAATATATCCAGCACATACAAAAATACCAATAAACAAACCAGTATTGCAAGCATGGTTTATTGCTCGTCCACCTTCTAGTTATGAAATAGACAGAGAATTACCACTTGGATTAGAATTTGATCCATACAACAGGATATATTAGTGGATATACTGATGAAATTATTGAATCGAAGTATTATACAATTACTGTTAGAGGAAAAGATGCAAGTAATCCATATGCAATAACATGTGAAATAGAAATAGGAATTGAAGAGTTTACTACTTTTATAAATGAAATAAGCTGTGATAATATAATGGTATTAGGAAGAGTTGATTATGAAATAACTCCGATTAGTTGTTCATGTAAAAATGGTATTAGAATGTTGTTTCACTCAACTGATTTACCGTTGGGTTTAAAGATAAGTGATGATGGTATAATAAGTGGAACTCCATTAGAAGAATTATCAGGTCATAATTCAACAATCTATGGTTATTCCATAAATGGAGTTAGTTCAATCGAAATCCAGTTTAATGTCACAACAGCTTGTAATTTCAATTTGTTTTACTTTAGTTATACTCTTGAAACTCCAGGAACAGTGTTTACTATTAAACAAGATAATGAAATATTAGTATCAGCTAATGATACTGGAGGAATAGGGAAAGAAAATGTAGTAGTTGTATGTGCAAAAAGACAATCAAATTTAGTATTAATTATAAATAGTAATGCAATAATTGGTGGAAGATTTCAACTTCGTCGAAATAAAGAATTAGTATTATATTCAGGAAAAGTAGAAGATTTGTCAGATCATAGAGAAATAGTTATTACATTTCCTAAAGATGGAATTCCAATTGTTGCATATCCTGATATGACTAATTTGATAATTGGATTTGAATATTATATTGGTCCAATAGTGACAAATGGTGGTTATTTATTTGAAGTAGAAAATAACAATGGAGAAATAAAATTTGATAATGTAACTGGTGCTTTTTATGGAGTTATTGAATCTGCATTTGATGAAGTGTTTAAAGTAAAAGCAACAAATAAGAATGGTAAAAGTTCATTGACTGAAGTACATATTATTTCATCAAAATGTGATAATGATAAACAATTATTCAAATTACATATTGTTATTGGTGAAGCTGATAATGGTATAGCTTCAATATTGATTAAAAGAAAAACAGATTCTAGAATTATCTTTTCATTAGATCATATTATTGCATTAACATTTGATAGAACATTTTGTGAATTACAAGGTGATTATACTACTTTATACTCATTCACATCTTCATCAAATATAAAAATTCAGTTATCAGATATAGATGTAACAACAAAATTACTTCCAGGAATAGGATATGGTCAAGATTTCTTTGTGTATAGAGTATATAATGGAGAAGGTAATTGGTATTATACTTCCACATATCAATCTGATTGGATTACTACAACTGCTTTTGATTCATGGACAGCCAAACCAATGGGTGAATTTGAAGAAGTAAATGAAATAGTGAGATATTATAAATATCCATTTACAGTTCCACATACTGATTTAAGTACAGCGATAGTATTGTCATTAACATATGCTGGTGGTATAGCTGTTTACATAAATGGACATTTCGTTTATATTAATAATTTACCTGATGGTTATACACATGATACTCCAAGTAGTTCAGATACTACACAAACTATTCAAGTACCAATAGTTACTGCTTACTTTCAAAAGAGATGGAAGTGATAATTATATTTCCATAGAAAGTCATTTCCAAACTTCAATGAGTGAAAAAGAAAAATTAAAAGTAGATATGCAATATATGGGAATAAATCAATGTATGAATACTCCAAGTATTGATGATGTTACTATTACTTCATTTGCTACAATAAATGATGGTTCTATAAGAGATGCTATACTTGTTGAATCGCCTGTAACTGCACTTTTTAAATCAGTTATGTATAGTGATCATAATGGTGCTGGTGGAGCATTTTATTTTGAATATGGTAGTTATAATGCTTATGAAAATTCCTGGTTTAAATATAAATATAAATATCCAATAATGATCTCTAAATATCTCTTTAGTTCAAACGGTGGAACAAGTGATTATCTTTATTTTGCTATAAGTTGGGATGTATTAGGATCAAATGATGATAGAACATGGGATATATTACATTCAGTAAGAAGATCTGCTCAGCCACAAACATTTCCAGAAGATAGACCTTATTACATACCATATTTAAAAGGACAATACAAATATTACATGTTCAATGTAACAGCAAGAGGTGATAATAATCAAGTAATAGGAAGTAAATATAGAACAGCAGGAATATTTCCATCAATATGTAATTATCCACAAACTTGTGGTGATATTCCAATGGGAAGTGAGAATTATTTCATGTGTCCAGAAGGTCAAGAATCAAATCGTAAAACCACTACTTCTGAACCAATAAGAATAGTAAGAGAATGTAAGAATGTGAAAGGTGTTGCTACTATTCAAGATGATAATTATGGTGGAAATACTTGTTCTAAACAGCATATAATCTTTGATACTTCTTCAAATAAAGTAACAGGAATAATAGGAAGAGAAGTTCCAACTTATAGATCCTATTTGTTTGTTGATCGAAATACAACTACAACTATAACATCTTCCCCAAAATTACCAAAGGGAGTGAAAATAGATCAATTAAGTGGAAGAATATATGGTATAGCTAAAGAAGTAAGAGGAAATCAAGCTTATACAATAACTGTTACTAATAATGATTATCCAGACGGAAGAAGGACAGTATCAAAAACAATAAATTTGGAAATATTAACTCAATATTGTGATGTTGATGATATTTGGCCTAAAACTGAATATAATCATACAGCTTCATTAGAATGTGATGAAGGCTGTGGAGGAAATCAAAATAGAGAATGTAGATTAATAGATGGAACATCTGTCTGGATGAGTGGAATTGATTATAGTGGTTGCTTTTATCCTAAATCAATCATCTATCCAAATGTAACAAGTCATTTCTACAATGGTATTGGAACAATAACACCTAAAATTACTTCAATAGAAAATAAAGATTTAACATTCAAAATAATATCTGAAGATGAAGTATCAAAGTTATTAAGTATTGATGAAAGGAGTGGAGTAATAAGTGGTGTTTTATCTTCTGATATAATATCAAAAGATTATGAAATCTTTGTGAATATAAGTGGAAATCATACAATAACAAGTTCTTTTATAATAAGTGTTGATATAATACTTCCAAATATTAGTTATATAAATGATAATTATAAAGGTGTAGTTGGTTTGAGTTTTGAAATTGAAGCTGGTATAATAGTTGGATATGAATCTCAATTATCAATATTTCCTGATATTTCAACAATGAATGTTGGTTTATCATTTGATTCTTCAAATGGTAAAATCAGTGGAAAAGCAAGTAAATCAATAAATGAAACATTTATGATAACCTTGTCAAGTGGAGATTTGCCTTCATCTTCATTTGAAATGAGAATATTAATAGAAGTGTTTGAATATGTATTTGGTAAGATTTACAAAAGTGATATATTGTCAATATATCCAAAAGGTATAGTTAAAGATTCGATATTCTCATTTAAAGAAGATAGTGTCAAAGTTATTTTAAATAGTATGAATATATATTTAGATGAGAATAATGGTAGATTATATACACCTGAGAATCTAAAAGTCAATTCTACTTTAGGTATAACAACAATTACAATAATACAAACATTAAATGGAAAATCAATTGAAACTGAATTTACCTTAACAATACTAAAATACACATTCAATTATACTGATGTGAAAGACATATACCATCAAGGTGAGTTATTTGAACTTATACCAAATACCAAGTATGATAATGTAATGAAATTTAAATTAATGAATAATATTGATAATACTTTGAAGATATTAGGAATAGAATTTAATTCCAATACAGGTGTAATATCAAGTAATATAATATTAGATATAGTAGAAAATCATGCATTAATTATAAACATTATACAAAAATTGATTGATGGTAAAGAACTAGAAGCAGAAGTAATTCTAAATCTCTATTATCCTAAACCTCCAGATTTTATATATGTTATGGATGAGATGTATTACAAACAAGATGAAATTGATATATTTCCAAGTAAAAAGAGTGAAAATTCAATATTTATACTTGATCCTGTTGAAATAGAAAGCAAATTGAATGATATAGGAATAATATTCAATAAAACAACTGGAATATTAAAAAGTGATAGTATAACTGGTTATATGAATGAAACATTTAAAATAATTCAAAGTAATGGTTATAATCCAGATAATAATGAATATACAATGACATTGATAGTAGTGGATATTCCAACTACTCAACCTCCAACTACAGTTAAACCAACTACAGTTAAACCAACTACAGGCCAACTACAATCAAGCCACTACAACTCCAACTACTGTAAAGCCAACTACACTACTCCAACTACAACCAACTACTGTAAAGCCAACTACAATACAATTACTCCAACTACAATTAAACCAACTACTGTAAAGCCAACTACAATGTACAGCCAACTACAATACTCCAACTACAGTAAAGCCAACTACAATTACTCCAAATACAGTTACTCCAACAACAATCAAACCAACTCCTCCTGCATTAATATCAGTAGATTTACCTTCTTATAATATCCTGGTGGTGGAAAAAATAAACAAATTAATACCTGATTCAATATCAACAGTAGAAAATGTAAATAGAGAAGCAGAAGAATTGAATTTCAAACCATCAATTAAGAATCATATAAAAATCGAAAATACAATAACCAAAAATAAAGAGAATGATGTAAATACACTTCCATATGCTTCAGAATCAACAACTAAAGAATTCTTAGATTCAATAAAGGATAAAAAGAATGATCTATATTCATTTACACAATCCTATTCAATAAAAATGGATAAATATGAATTATTGAATATTGAAAGTAATAAAAGATTAGACTTTGGCAATAATAAGTTGAATTTACAGTTTTCTTTATATAAAGTAAGAAGAAGATTATTAGATGAGGAAAATAATAATAATAATAATAATACATATTCAATGAGATTATTTGATGATTTGTATAATGTGACGATAGAGAATGTAGAAATTAATGTTTATATGAAAGGAAATAAAAACGAAGTTGTTATAAGAGAATGTGGAATATTTGGTTCATTAAAAGATTCAATATTAAAGAATATAAAACTGAAATTCTTTAACAATATTCGATTTGATTGTAATTACAATTCAACAACAAATGGATTAATAAGTGGTAAAAGTGAGAATGTGACATTTGAGAATATTGAGATAGAATTCTATAAAGATAATATAAGAACAATTGCAATAGAAAATAAAGATTCAAATATATTTGGAATGATTGTTGGTGAAGGAAGTAATATTAGAATCATTAATTGTAATGTATTTGGTGATATAATGACAGTGATAAATAATGGAAATAATACCAAAGACAATAGTAGCACATTTGGTGGATTAATAGGAAAATGTAATGATAAATGTGAAATAAGTAAATCTTATATTCAAGTGAATAATATTCTGCTATATCAAAGTATGATATTTGGTGGTTTAATTGGTTCATTGGCTGAAGGAAGTGAGATGAAAGTAAGTAATTCATTTGTGTATATTGAAGATGGTTTAAGAATTGGAGTAGATAAAGATCAAAAAGAGTTTGTATATGGAAGTTTTATTGGTGATACAAACAGATGTAAAGAAGTGAATATTGACAATAGTTGGGCAATTTTCATAACAATGGGTATAGAGATAAACACAACAACAACCAATTTCGGTGGAATGATAGGAAGAATAGGTGAAATTAACAAAGAAAATACAATAACCGTAACAAATTCTACAATGCAAATGCCAATTGGTCATAACACATTCATATTTAGAAATGGAAATGATGATATAGAAGAATCTCCAAATGTTGGTTTTATATTTGGAACAAATATATCTGAAAGTAAATCTTATAGATTACATCATACAATGGCTTATGTAGAATCCTGTAATCCAAATTCCAAGTGCAAATCTCCTCAAATGTCTTATCAACCAACTGGACAATATCCATATATTCCTACAAAAAGAGTATTATCTCCAACAGATAGTAATTATTGTAGTGGATCAGGAGTATTAATTGATAATAATAATGGATTGTTTGTACGTCATGAAAATCAAGGAAATGAAATTTTGTAATTCTTTTGGAAGAACAATTTGTGAAGGATATAATGGAATATGTTATGATCCATTATCCTTTAGTCCATGTAAATTACCAAAAGAAAAAGATGAATTGAGATTAATAAAAGATATAATACATTTAATATCAACCAATAGATTATGTCCAAATGAATGTTCAAAACATGGAGTATGTGTATATGGAGAATGTCGATGTTTTCCAGGTTTTACTTCATTCAATTGTAAATTAAGAACATGTCCATATGGAAGTCCAATATCCAATCCATCAAATGATTATGAGAAAGAAAAAAGAGTGAATTATGAATGTTCAAATCAAGGAAGATGTAATCGAGAGAGTGGATTATGTGAATGTTTTAATGGATTTGAAGGAAATGCTTGTCAAAGAACAAAATGTCCAAATGAATGTAATAATCATGGAATTTGTATGACATTAAGTGAAGCTGAATTAAGTAAAGAAAAAGGAAATATAAATGATAATGATGAAAACAATTATGATATAAATTATATAAAGAAATATGAAAAATGGGATAAAGAATCAATTCAAGTATGTGTTTGTGATAAAGAATATCGAGGAGTTGATTGTTCAATTCGAAAATGTCCTTATGGTTATTTGGCTGATAGTGAATGTGATTCCTTATCTCAAAGTGAAATAACAATTACATATAAACCACAATCATCTCAAGGAATAGGAAATAATGATAAAATCTATGTGAAATATACAGATCCATTTAATCGAGTATGGTTTACAAAGAGTTTTAGTATTAAATCACAGAATGAATGGTTAGATGCTTTAGGTTCTTTACCTCCAGATACAATATCAATTGAAGATATTACAGTAGAAAATAATCAGTTAAATAAGATAATCACAATTGCAATTACATTTTCAAAATATCAAACTGGAAGACAATATCCAATGGAAATAATCGGAAGTAAAGAAATAAAAGAGATTGTTGAATTACAAGATAAAGTGAATGGATATTATCATTGGATAAATCCAAATTTGAGTGATATTCTTGATACTGAAAATGGATTATTTAAATGTGAAATGGATTATACTCAAATATCTGTAGAATGTAGTGATAATGGAATATGTGATATAAAAAGAGGAATATGTAATTGTTTTGATGGATTTAGAGGAATTGCTTGTTCAGAAATAGATGAAGCTTTTTAATTGTTGTTCATACTTTTATATATGTATTTAGCATGATTTATGGGAAATTTAATACTTCAAAAGAATCATAAACCAAATAGTTTATTTAAAATATTGATAAGCAATAATTTAACAAGCATTATTAAATAACTATTGTCTTCTTTATAATAAATCAAACCAAATTAATTTTCGATTGAGTTTGATTCTATTTGTTTGTGTTATTTTATTGTTTCTATACCTGCTCCACATAATAATAAAAAGAAAGAAAAAAGAAATAAAGAAAAAGAATAAAAAAGAATCGTTACTATGACTTCGCACAGAGTCCCCCACTGTACTACTATCATAGCTCGTACAATCTTAACTTCGCAGTTCTGATGGGATGCGGTGCTTTATTGTAGATATGAACGATTCTGATTATTTTTTCACTCTTTTTCTTATATATCACTCTCTCTTTTATAATTTCTTATAAACAATTAATATCATTCTAATAATGTTATAATAAAAGAAAATATACTATATATCAATCTATTCATGTTATTATATCATTATCTATGCTTAATGATGATTTAAAGAGAAAAAATGAAAAATGATGAAAGAAACGGCTAAATATTTATAAATATAAAAAATATTTTTGTGAAATTAATGTGTAAATGATGTTTAATGGTGAATATTAACATATATTACTTAAGTATGGTGTTAATTTTATTAATATGGACAAAATAAATGAAGAAAGAAACAGATTTCAAATCCTTTTCAGAGTGGAACAACCTGATGATGTTATAAAGATGTAGAAAATAGTTTAAATTTAAAAATGATGTAATTGAGCATAATTGTGATGATTTGTATAAATTGTGAATTTGTGTAAGATAAAATGAGTTTAAAGAAATAAAGATGTGATATTTGATTAATTTGAATCTTATTATTCCGATTATTTATATGATGATGTAAGATAAGTGAATATAGAAAAAGTGATTAACAATAGTCTTGATTTGAAAGTGTCAAATATCTTAATATCTAAGAAGATGTAGTAGATTATTTGAGGATGATATTATCTCTAGATTTGTATGTATTGAAAAATAAAAGTTATTATTTGATGAATTATTGTAATGATATTTTGATGTGAAATAGAAGTGTGATAATTTTGTATTTAAATGAAATACTCAATTGAAAGATTAATAGAAATGGTTATTGTTAATATTATAATATGATTTTATGTTTTATGATGATGGTTAAAAAGGAGAAAGAAAAAAATAGTTTGAATATATATTATTTACATATTTTAAACCGTTAATAAAATAAAACTCTATTAAACCTTTATTGTATATTTGTTTGTATTGTTTTCTTGTGTGTAAGATGTAAAAATATTGTAATAGAAGAATAATGAAAGATTAATTGTTTCTATACAAATATACAACACACATAAAATATTAATAATATAAAATAAAATATAAAACTTTTCTCTCATCATTCTCTATTATAAATATAAAATATTCCAATCATAATCCAATTTCCATATATACATATTAATCACTTACATAACTTATATTAAATATTATTCAAACTAATTTCAATGGCAATTCTGTAAGGATTATTTATATCAACTACTTCTTTCATTCTATTTTTCTTCCTCCTCCATTTTAACCATCATCATAAAACATAAAATCATATTATAATATTAACAATAACCATTTCTATTAATCTTTCAATTGAGTATTTCATTTAAATACAAAATTATCACACTTCTATTTCACATCAAAATATCATTACAATAATTCATCAAATAATAACTTTTATTTTTCAATACATACAAATCTAGAGATAATATCATCCTCAAATAATCTACTACATCTTCTTAGATATTAAGATATTTGACACTTTCAAATCAAGACTATTGTTAATCACTTTTTCTATATTCACTTATCTTACATCATCATATAAATAATCGGAATAATAAGATTCAAATTAATCAAATATCACATCTTTATTTCTTTAAACTCATTTTATCTTACACAAATTCACAATTTATACAAATCATCACAATTATGCTCAATTACATCATTTTTAAATTTAAACTATTTTCTACATCTTTATAACATCATCAGGTTGTTCCACTCTGAAAAGGATTTGAAATCTGTTTCTTTCTTCATTTATTTTGTCCATATTAATAAAATTAACACCATACTTAAGTAATATATGTTAATATTCACCATTAAACATCATTTACACATTAATTTCACAAAAATATTTTTTATATTTATAAATATTTAGCCGTTTCTTTCATCATTTTTCATTTTTTCTCTTTAAATCATCATTAAGCATAGATAATGATATAATAACATGAATAGATTGATATATAGTATATTTTCTTTTATTATAACATTATTAGAATGATATTAATTGTTTATAAGAAATTATAAAAGAGAGAGTGATATATAAGAAAAAGAGTGAAAAAATAATCAGAATCGTTCATATCTACAATAAAGCACCGCATCCCATCAGAACTGCGAAGTTAAGATTGTACGAGCTATGATAGTAGTACAGTGGGGGACTCTGTGCGAAGTCATAGTAACGATTCTTTTTATTCTTTTTCTTTATTTCTTTTTTCTTTCTTTTTATTATTATGTGGAGCAGGTATAGAAACAATAAAATAACACAAACAAATAGAATCAAACTCAATCGAAAATTAATTTGTGTAGATTTATTAAAGAAAAGATTAGAATCAATTCATAGAAAGATTTATCTTAATTTTACTCTCATGATTAATATTAAACCTAATTCAACACACATAATTTCTCTAAATGGCAAATTTATAGCCAGATAGTCCAATAATCAAACAACTTTTAATCAGTTGCTTTTAATGAAGATCTTTCTTGATGAGATGTCTTTACAACAAGTTCTCTTCTGTTGATTATTGCATAACCAACTAAACTAATAATAATCAAAGTACCAATAACTACACCATAAGAAATACCAATTGCTTCTCCAGTCTTACTAGCTGATCTGGTTTGTGGTTATTCATAAATATCAGTTTGTCTTACAATAACAGACGAATAAGCTATATCAGGAGAAGAAGAATGTAAATCATTTTCAAAAGCATCAGATTTTAAGATATTCGATGTAATTGAGATTATTGTATTTCGATAATTCTTTGGAGCTGTAATAAATGCAATTGTTCTTACTAAATTTGATGTCATATCCATATTATCTTTATCCCAATCTAATCTCACATTCGTTCTATCAACATCAAATGAAACTGCACTTCTTAAATGAGTTATTAATAGATTTCTAATTATCACAAATGCTTGAGGATTTACTGCTTGACCAGATACACCAGTTGTATAATCTATTTCTGTCTTAGTGATTATTTTTCCACTTACTAATGGAGGATCTTCTACATATTCTCTACAATCTGTATCATCTACAGATTGCCATTTTGGATTTAAGTAATTATCACCTCTACATTGTCTTTGAAGAACACCTGTCTTACCATCTTTACATAATATATAAGCAGAAGTTGCTGGCCATTCGCCATTAGCTGGACATGTATTGGAAATGATTTGAAGATAAACATTTGTGTAATAAATTCCATTAAGATTCCTTTATAATGTTTCTTTCATTAATTCAGATGGTCTTCCACTGAATTTACCTTCACTGAATGTTATACCAGCTGGTAAAGTAGGATAATCAGGTAAAATTCATTCTAATACATTATATTTAATATTTGGTGTTAAATCTTCTTCTCCCTAAACTGGTTTAGAATCTAATACTGTACATGTTCTATAGGAATAACCCATATAACCTTCACTACAAGCTATTTGACCTCTTTCACCTACATTCGTTGCTGGATAACCATTTTCTGCACTACATGTTGATGCAATTACTTCCAATTGGATTGTATATGTCTTTGTTGTTTGATCTCTTGCAACTATACCAGTTATTGTGTAAGTCATTAATTTTCTAGTTACTGTACCAATCTTATTTACATATAAACAATACCTTTTAACACTATTACTAAGTACTTATTCATTCACATAAATCATTTACACAAACATCTCATATCACATATAATTCATCATTTTATATTTCTTTCATTGGTTTCTCACATTCTCACTATTCTTTTCTTTCTAACAGTCTCTACATGCTCATATCATTTCATCCAACATTCTATTATTATATACATCAAAATCTACATACACTTATTTTCATTCAATAGATTGAAAATCAGAAAATTCTAAAAATTTCATCAAGCCTAATGATTATTCAAACCCAATAAACAAAGAAATGCTATTTTTGTGCTTACTATGAAGTATAATGGTGAAATGATGTGTATTTCGATGATGATGATAATGATGAAATATGTGACTATGTATAGAATAGATGATAATATTTGGTATAATTGTAAAAGTGAGTGAAAGGTAATATTAGAATTACATAAAATAAAAGATGATATAAAACAGTGAAATCTAATGTTTAATGGTTTATTGTAGTATAGTGATCCAAAATTGTGTATAAGTTGTTTTTGAACAGTTTAAAAGCCAGTGTATGATGATAATATGATAATGTGAATATGATGTGAGTGTAAGTGTGGTGAATATATAATTGTGTAGAGTAATAAAAGTGAAAATAAGAATATATTCGAGAAAATTCTGAGAAAAGAATCAAGCCAAATATATTTTAAGAATATTTTATTTATAAAAATCAAGATGAATAAATGTATGTTGAAATATAGTGAAAAAAATGATATAGAATTGTATATAATAAATTTACATTAATAGTATTTTGAAGTTGCATATTATTTAAATGTAGAGAGTATGAATATTAATGAAATAAATTCTTTAGAAATAGATAGAATAATTTATTTTGAAAAATGAAATGTGAAAAATGTTTTAATAATAAATATATGAATAAAAGAGTTGTATGAGTAAATGTCTAGATATTATTGTTTGTTCATTTATTTATTCCAATTTTACATATATTAAAAACAATAAAGTCAAATAATAGAAAATATACAATTGCTGATAAAAAGAACAACCCTAATAATACACTTCCAAAGTATTTTTCTATATATACTGAAAAACATAAAGAATGGGTAAAAGGTTTATTAAATAAAACAAAAAGTCGAAGTTTAGTGTATTATCAACATCCAAGTGGTGGAATGAGAAATAAATTACGAACTCTTGTAGGAGTAACATTTTTGGCAATGATGAGTGATAGAGCAATATTGTTACAGAATTGGAATACTTTTGATTCATATTTCTCAACTCCACTTTCAACAATTCATGTTCCTAGTGTTATTAATAATGGTAGAAGATATTTTGATTATATAACCTGTTTTAATGAAAATCAATTGAAAGAAATATCCACAATAAATGATGATCATTTGAAATTTTTAACATGCTGTGATTTGACTGAATCATTTATAAAATATGGAAATTTTGGAAATAAACTCAAGAATTCTGGATTAATAACTGAAAGATCAAAGAATATTATTGATAAACAAGCAACTGAAATAAGACATTTTTTATATAAATTCTTCTTCAAACTATCAAAATTGGTCGAAAATGAAATAATGAAAATAACAAATAAATTCTCAAAGAATAAATTATTGATAGGATTTCATTTTAGAACAAATCACAAAGGATGGAATGATAGAGGAGTGACATTTTTAAATAATCACCAAATAGAAGAAGCAATTCAAAATGCCACAAAAATATCAAAGAAATTGAAAAATGTAGAATGGTATATTTCAAGTGATGATAATGAGATATAAATGAAATATAAATCAAAATATCCTGAATATGTTGTTAATGATATTCATGAGAAAGTTCATTCCAGAGGATCTGCTTCAAGAGTAACAGATGGATTTATATATTCTGTTGTTGAAGCTCATATATTATCAGAATGTAAAATATTGTTTTTAACATCATCTAGTTCATTTAGTGGAATTGCTTATTATAAATCTAAATTATCTATATATGAATTTTTAGATAAGAAAGAAATTATTTGTAAAGATTGTAGAATTATATGGATGTAATTAATGTTTATTATTTCATCATTCCAAAACAAATTTGTCCTTATAGAGTAGTGTGTGAAATAGTTGAAAATAATAATAAAAATTCAATAAGTAATATGTTGAATTACTGTCGACCTAAATATTGATGTGAATCTAGAACCATAACAAAGATGGTTATGATAAAGATTTTCAGTTTACAATTATTTATCTATTATATTATACAAAACACAATTTTGCTATGACATATTTCACAGGTCATAATGCTAGTAGTATAATTAAATCAGCTATAAAGGCTTTGAAAGACTATCCATTCTCATTAAGAAAAACAGCTGGTGTGGCAGTATATGCTAAAAAACATAGAAACAAAAACAAGATAATAGAATTAATAAATAATTACTTGAATGTTGATAAATATGGCTCAGCATTCAATAATCCATATCCAAAAGATAAAATTGATTTGCTTAAAAAATATAAATTTTGTATAGCAATAGAAAATTCAATTCATAGTGTTAAATGGGGTAAAATACATTCAAATGAAATTGATGATTATTATGTAACAGAGAAATTGTTAGATTGTTTTAAAGCTGAGTTACCAAGGACAAGGATAGGATAGGAGGATATGGCTCCAAAAGGACTTCCTTTTAGTTACTCAAAATGTAAAAGAACTAAATTTATCATATATTTTTGTTTAAAAGAGAAAAAATAAAAATAAAAATGACAGAAGTTGTTCTTTTCTTGTTTTGAGAATTGTATTCCATTGAAATAATAATTATTATATTAAATTCAATAGACAAAAACTAATAATATGGTATTAACAATAGAACTGTTTAATATGTTCTATTCCTCATTTTCACTATCGCTTATGCCTATATCTAAATACACTTTATTTCAGGAATATACTTCAAAATAATCAAAAAGAAAAGCAATTCTTTATTTCTTGGGTTGACATATATTTCAGTTTGAATTTTCATTATAATTTATACAATTTTAAATAAGTAATTTCACTTTATTTCAATTTGTATTTTTTAATTTTGATTTTTATAAAGAAATATTCTTAAAATATATTTGGCTTGATTCTTTTCTCAGAATTTTCTGGAATATATTCTTATTTTCACTTTTATTAATCCACACAATTATATATTCATCACATTCATACTCACATCATATTCACATTATCATATTATCATCATAAACAGCTTTTAAACTGTTCAAAAACAACTTATATACAATTTTTGAACACTATACTACAATAAACCATTAAACATTAGACTTCACTGTTTTATATCATCTTTCATTTTATGTAATTCTAATATTATCTTTCACTCACTTTTACAAATTTATCAACTACTATCATATATTCTATACATATTTACATATTTCATCATCATCATCATCATCATCATCATCGAAATACACATCATTTCACCATTATACTTTATAGTAATCACAAAAATAGCATTTCTTTGTTTATTGGGTTTGAATAATCATTAGGCTTGATGAAATTTTTAGAATTTTCTGATTTTCATCTATTGAATGAAAATAAGTGTATGTAGTTTTTGATGTATATAATAATAGAATGTTGGATGAAATGATATGAGCATGTAGAGACTGTTAGAAAGAAAGAATAGTGAGAGTGTGAGAAACCAATGAAAGAGTTATATTATAAATACAACATAAACATAATTATTAACAATACTCAATATTCAAGTGATCTATTAAATAATTATCTTTTAAGTAGTGTATAAGAAGTAATGATTTATTTATAATGAAATCAAAAACTCAGGAAGATGGTGTATTTACCAGATGGAAAAAACATAACAACTTATATACATGTGAATATTCATAAAGGTTATTATACAAAATAATTTATATAGTTTATCATAAAAGAATACTATTTATACACATAGAAAGGATAGTTCTTATTTATAAAATAATTGTATTCATTCTTTCGTTTTGTTTTTCTAGTGATTCTCCATCTTTCAAATCCATGAAGAATTATAGGAATTGTATTATCTAAATTTCTTATCTTTTTATCATCTTTTGATATTTCATAACTACAGTAATGTGTATAATATTTATCGCATTCTAAATCAGTAAGAGTAAGAGTATATCCATATCCTTGATAGTTTATATACACAGGATAGTTGAACTCAGGATGTGTATAATAGTAATATATTAATGCACCTTGATCATTGTGGCATGTCATGTTTAATGATTTCAGCATAAATATAAACTGAGATACAAATAATGAAATTTCTTTTGAAGAACCAAATATTGTTCCACCGTTGATTACACTATCTTCAATAAGATATTTATCTACTTTAAAATCACTTACCCACAAATAATTTACACCACTATTTTTTATTTTTATTCTATCACTTTCCTTTGTAATGTATACACCTTTTTCATAATTCCACATCGAAGGATTCAACTGAAAGATAACATCTCTTCCATCACAGTAGTAAACATGTCTAAATTTATAATGATATAATTTCAACCATATATTAAGCAAATAATATCGTAATGTGTTAAAATATTTACAATTTTTAGGAATATTATTGAGCAAAATTCTTTTAGGAATTGGATAATCAGGATTTATATGTGAATAAAAGGGATACATATCATTAATAAATATTTGTTTAATTATTAGAGAAGTAAAATTTAATTTTACTTCCCTATCAATAAATAAAACAATTATCCCTTTATATTCTACTTTTTCTAAACATTTTACAAAACTGTAAATATACTCATATGAATATTTAGTAAAAGTTGTTACAATAGCCATTTTTAGTTGATCATTTTTTCTATTAATATTATTATTATATTTGTAACTGTCATTTTTATGTATATATTTCATTCCTATTTTTGGTGTATATAATATTTCTTCTAACCTTATGTTATAATATATAAAAATTAGAAGACATAGTATTACAAAACACAGAAATTTATATATATCATTAATCATGTCTATTAATCAAAGAGCAATTAAATTAATACATATTCAAATATTATATATATATATCTAAACTATAAATATTTATTTCTATACATTTTTATAAGCTTTTCGCTTCTATCATATTGATGAATGATTAATGGCACACTTCCATCTTCATTATGAATAGTACTATTTGTTATTTTTAGTTGCAATACTTCAGGTAAATCAAGCCCTGTTGTTAAAATAATACCTTTTTGGTTTTTGTTAATTATAAAACTGACATTTTTAAAATATCCAGTATAGTAAGCATAATTTAATGTACCTTGTTCTGCAGTGTTTTTGTATTTATCTTTTAAAAACTGACAAAACTGAAGAATAAATGATAAAAAATGATTAGTTGAACCAATTATTGTACCTGAGTTTAATATTTTATTATTAATAATACTTTTATAATTATGGTAATGAGTAAGCCAATTTAAATTACATTGGTTATCTTTTAAAAGAATTTTATTAGTTTTTGTTTCTTCTGTCAAATACAAACCATCTTCAAATTTCCATCTAAGAGGATTTGCTTGAAATACTACATCTCTCACATCTAAACTCATTATAAAACTGTATCTTCCTCCATATACTAATAACCAACATAACATGATAGAAAAACGATATATATTCCATTTATAGTTATATCTTCTTTTTTCAAGCATGCACCTTTCTATCATTGAAAAATTAATAGGAAACATGGTATTATGGATTGAATAATAAGGCCATTCATTTTCAATGAATATAGGTTTTATAGTATATTCATTAAATCTGTCTTTCATTTGCTTAAAGTGAGAGTATGATGCTGCAATAACCAAATCACCTTTATATCCATTCTTTCTTAAAGACAATACAAACAAACTAATCAATTCCCAATTATAACCATATGCCAATCCCCAAACTAAAGGATTGAAGGATTTTGGATTTTTTAATGATGATTTATTAAAAATATTATTACTTTTTATAATCTTTCTGTGAGTTTTAAAAAATTTGAAATAAAAAAATAAAAAAGCTATTATTATAATAAAAAAATAAATAATTTTCTTACACATTTAATATTGTTTAGAGGTAGATTACTTTTGAATATGTGCTAAATCAATTGAAAATGGATTTGTAGAGGGTTTTCGACTATTCTAAATAGAAATTCTAACTAAAAAGATTCAAAAAATTACATATATTACCCTGCACATTACATGGAGAATCTTATCTCTTTTCGGGTACTTAACATTTGAGCACGTGCTAATTTTACATCTTTTCTCTCTTTTCATATACATAATAATCAACATCTACATAATTTTCAAACTTTATCATCTATACTACATATATTTATAAACATTTCTTTATTTATTGGATTGAAATGATTTAAGAATGTATATATTAGAGACTGTTAGATATAAATTGATGATGAATTATATGTGATTTAATTATTATCTAATCGTCATTATTAATAACATTAACAAATAAATAGATTAAGTAATATAGAATTATACTAATTATAAGTAATAATTTGCTAATAATTGTATATTATATAATAGATAGTTCTATATTGTTGAATAACAACATTTAAAAGACTTATTACAATTTAAGTAATTTCTTTTTGTTTGTTTGTGTAAATGAAGATATTTTAATAATTTCTTAGACAAGGTGTTCGTAAACTGAAAAGATAAATTTTTGTCATCTAAATAAATAGGAATAGAATTCCATATATAATAACATTTATATGAATATAAACATTTATCCCCAACAATGTAACACAACTATCATAATTTTTGGTTGATAACAAACATAATTTTGGATCATCCTCTTAAGTAAAGTGAATCATGAATTACATAAATTTCATCACAATGTTCTAATAAAAACTCTAAGTTATTTTGAAATTTTGAATTATTGCTTTTATCATTTAAATAATGTTCAATTAAATTATAATTAACTTTGGGTATGATAGTAAATATATTAAAGCAAATACATGGCAATAATAGTTACTGTAGTTTGCTTTCATGTATTTGTTATTATTATTATATAGAATTACATATGCAACTAATATTATTGACTTAGAAATAAAGAAAAAATAAATAATTCTAACTTTATTATTTAATTTTCTAATTGGATTTTCATAAAATCTATTTATTATATAAGATGTGAATGATGTTGCAATGAAAATAACAGTAACATTATTCACTTCTATTAATAAAGAATTTATTTTTATAAAACACCAAATAATAACTTTCATAATCTTGATCAAAAAGAAAAATATGATATGTGACGATGATTAATATTGATGTAATAGGAATAAATCATACTGATTATAATTATTGTAGATTAAACTATTGTATTTTAATATATTACTGATATATTAGAAAGAATTGATCTTCTATTGCTAAAGACCAAAAATGTAATACAATAGATACATCTTCACTTTGAGATAAATAATCAATAGATAAATAAAAAAATTGATAAATTGAAACAGATAAAGATTTCTTATTAAAAACAACATCTTTTTAACACTAACATTATTACTATGAACTCATCATTTTATATTTCTTTCGTTGATATCTTACACTCTTACTACTCTTTTCTTTCTAACAATTGTGAATATATTTTAAGAATATTTCTTTATAAATATTAGTATGAATTAATACATATTGAAATTAAGTGAAATAAAATAATTAGTAGGTAATTTTTTGTGTATTTCGATGATGATAATTTTGTGAAAAATTTTCAACATAAATTATTTTTAATATAATAATCAAATTAATAAATAAACATAACAATCGATTTTGTATTTGTATTTGTATAATTAATAATGTTTATTATAATTATAATATTACATTATTTTATATGTTTTAATCTCAAACACTATTATTATTTTTTAAAAAAATGTAAAGCATAAAAATTTCACCTTCAAATTATTAATTATAACATGTAATTATTATGTTAATTGTACTACTTGCTAATTAAAGTAAATATAAGAATGAAACTTTCTTTTGCTTGTAATTACTTCTGTATCAAATTAATTTAAGAAATAAAATAAAATGCAAAGAAATATAGCATTATTTTAAAAATTAAATTTAACATAAATTGTTGATCGAAATTCAATGCACTTTTCTAAAAATAGTGTAGAAATTATTTTAATTCATTTTAAAAATTGAGATAATTTCTTAAACAACATATTACTTGGATTAAAATGATGGAAAATTATTTTATATTACTTGGATTATATGCTTAACATATAAACTAGAAGAAATAATGAAATTGAATGATTTGAATGAATAATAATGTAATTTTTCAATTAAATCCTTTTCATTGGAATTATCACTGTGGAATATATTTATCTCATGAAAGTCAACGCTGTTTGTATAGAGATGCATTGAAATGTCAAAAATATTATTATTTGTGGATTGTTCCAATTAAATCAAACATTTATTAATGCTGGACAAATATTTGGTTCTGCAAATGAAATGAAAGACTTTATGATTGAGAATCATTTTAAAGCACACCATGGAGGGTACTTAACATTTGAGCATGCGTTCAATCGATTGAACATGGGATTTATTGAGGGTTTTCGACTATTCTAATTAAATATTATTATACATCTTTGTGTCTCTTAATTATAATAACAGTCTTAGCTTCATACATAAATTAGATTTCGAATATTTCATAAACTAATAATTACAAAAAATTATATAAATTATGTATAGAGGGAATAAATGCTTTGTTTCTTCATTCAAAAACTATAAATCTTTAATATAGTATAAGCTTTGGCTTAAATAAATTAAAATCTAGCTGAAACAAATGAAGTAATGCATTTTTACTAATTTATGTAATATTGATAGGTTACAAAAAATCTCAAGAAGTAGTAGTTAAAAAATATAAAGCGATAATTTTGTAAAAGTGAGTGAAAGGTAATATTAGAGTTATATAAAATGAAAGATGATATAAAAAGTGAAATCAAATGTTTAATGGTTTAATGTTGTATAGTGTTCAAAAATTGTATATATAAGTAGTATTGAACAGCTTAAAGCTGTACATTATGATAATGTGATAATATATATAATTGTGTGTAGTTATAAAAGTCAAGCCAAATAACACAATTAAAAGTGTATATGACAAATTTACTTTAATAATGTGAAGATGTTGTTTTATTATTAAAATCCAGAAATAGATTTATTCCAATTATACATTTATTAAAAACAATAAAATCAAATAATAAAAAATATACAAATGTTGCTAGAAATAACAACCCTAATAATACACCTCCAAAGTATTTTTCTATATATACTGAAAAACATAAAGAATGGGTAAAAGGTTTATTAAATAAAACAAAAAGTCGAAGTTTAGTGTATTATCAACATCCAAGTGGTGGAATGAGAAATAAATTACGAACTCTTGTAGGAGTAACATTTTTGGCAATGATGAGTGATAGAGCAATATTGTTACAGAATTGGAATACTTTTGATTCATATTTCTCAACTCCACTTTCAACAATTCATGTTCCTAGTGTTATTAATAATGGTAGAAGATATTTTGATTATATAACCTGTTTTAATGAAAATCAATTGAAAGAAATATCCACAATAAATGATGATCATTTGAAATTTTTAACATGCTGTGATTTGACTGAATCATTTATAAAATATGGAAATTTTGGAAATAAACTCAAGAATTCTGGATTAATAACTGAAAGATCAAAGAATATTATTGATAAACAAGCAACTGAAATAAGACATTTTTTATATAAATTCTTCTTCAAACTATCAAAATTGGTCGAAAATGAAATAATGAAAATAACAAATAAATTCTCAAAGAATAAATTATTGATAGGATTTCATTTTAGAACAAATCACAAAGGATGGAATGATAGAGGAGTGACATTTTTAAATAATCACCAAATAGAAGAAGCAATTCAAAATGCCACAAAAATATCAAAGAAATTGAAAAATGTAGAATGGTATATTTCAAGTGATGATAATGAGATATAAATGAAATATAAATCAAAATATCCTGAATATGTTGTTAATGATATTCATGAGAAAGTTCATTCCAGAGGATCTGCTTCAAGAGTAACAGATGGATTTATATATTCTGTTGTTGAAGCTCATATATTATCAGAATGTAAAATATTGTTTTTAACACCATCTAGTTCATTTAGTGGAATTGCTCAACCAATTAACTATTTTTAAGTCTAATATCCCCTCAAAATATCATAGTATTTGTAATAATAGATTTACAAACATACCTCATTACATATTGAAATAAATTCACCAAACTAGAGAAAATTCTTCTTTCAAATAATCAAATCTTTCATCTTTAGGCAATGGAAGCAAATTTTCATCATATTCTACTACATCAAATTTAAATTTCCAAAAAATATTTAAATGATTCTTTATGGAGCGGATTATATAGTCTCTATCTGTATAGGGAGGTTTATTAAATTCTGTATGGGCGAAACTGTATAATTTCTTTTGAATGGATGATATATTTTTATAGCAATATGAACAATGCGTTAAAGAAGGATATACAGGAATTGAATTAGTTTTCATTAAAGTATATCTACTATCTCTCTTGTTCTGAATTTCTTTGTTACATTTTGATGCTTTTATTACTATTGCACCAGGCCAACTTTCTTTAAATCTATTTCTGTAATTATAATAGTACATATATCCACTTAGCATGTATAAATCATTTGGCGGGTTTTTGATGATATATTTCATAGCATTTGCTGTAGGAATCTCATCTAAATCACTAATTATTACTATTGACTCATCACTAACATTTAACAATTTTATTGCATTTGGAATAACCATTCTTTGATAGTTTTCTCTACACCAAGGCTTAAGACAATCATGAGGAAAAGTAAAATTATAAAATATTATTTTTTGTTTATATTTATCAATAAATGATTCAAATGGCGAAAATTTAATTATTAAAGGCAAATCAGAATGTGTTTTATCTGCAGTTGCAATAACAAAATAATCAACAAACTCATTCATTCTAGATAGTCTAATACTTAACATAAGCGACTCCTGAAAATATGTAAATGCATCAATTACTAATTTTCTTTTATTATTAAATTCTGTAGGTTTAAAAGATTTAGATTTACTATGTATAACAACTGACTGCTGATATTCTTCTAAGAAAACCAACAATAATATAATTAAAAATGAAAATAATGATAAATGATTAAAATTCATATTCTGTATTATTTAAAAATAATGTAAATTATTTCAATACAATGCTATATAATTATGGTTAGAAGATTTTAAGTTAAGATAATATATTGAATATAGTTTAAAAGGAGATAAATATTCAGAATGCATAACAAATAGAAAGAAAAAAAAACATGATAGTTTTTTATACGAATTATTATTAAATTTCTATTTCCACAAGTTTTTGCAATATGGAGGTAATTTTACCAATATTGTTATCGGTATTTTTAAATAATATATTATGATGCATTATAGCCATTTATAATCTTGATATAATTGTGTGTCACAACAGGACTATATATTGGCTTGCATTAAAAATCATCAAAGCATTTTTAATATGAAAAGAATTGATTTAGTTGATTATGATAAATTGTAAATTCCATTACCAACTTATATAAAGAAGAATTTTCTTAAAGAAGAATTTGGTGTAGTTTAACTATATCGTTTATTAACTTACATAAATGAGAAATGAATATTATATTAGTTTTCTTGTTAATTTTGTTTTAATTTGTTTTCAATAACCGAAAATTAAAAGAGATAAAATAACTAAGTTCTATTTAAATGTAATATATATAACAAAAATGAATAACTTGTCATGCAAATGTAAAAGGATAGGTTATTGGGGAGGGTTTTGCTTGAATATAGAAAATATACAAGTTGGAGGTAATTTTGCATTAGATAGAGGTCTTGCAAAAGAAATTTCAAATATGTTCCATGATAAATCAATTATTGATTTAGGGTGTGGATTAGGACAATAATGTTCATTCTTATATAGTAACAAATTCTACATAAAGCATTTATATTTAGCTTTACCAATTCATGTTAATAACAAAAAGAGAGAATGAAAAGTGTAAGTATAATATACAAAAGAATTATAAATAATCTACTTCACCAATAATGTTTACGTATGTTATCTTTGTCTAATTCATTTATAATTCATAAAACATTCTTAAATGTATCATGTAATGTATTATTGTATATAATTTCTATCAATGCTGGCGAATATACATAACCATGTAATGATATAAATGACTTTGTATATAATAAAGGACAATAAGTGCAAAAGAAATCACTTTGATTATTTAAATCATAAATTTTTATAGATTTATCTAAAGATATAATTTGGCCATAAAATAAATCATCAAATCTATGTAGTTTTCTTTTAAAACTCATTTCATAAACATTTTTCACAAATTTAAATGAAAATATATAAAAAAAACCTTGAGGATAATTTATATTCCATTTTTTATATTTTCCTATTTGAGATATTACATCATATTCTTTATCTAATAATCCTGAAATTCTAGTAGGAACAAAAACTGCATCTAAATTGCATCTAATAAAATATTTAATATTAGGATAATTTTCAATAATCCATTTGTGCATTGACATTAACAACAATGTTATGTTCCAATATGTATTAATCATATCAAATACTATAATATCATTAAATATTTTTGCTTCTTCCTGTAAATAAGAAAAATTATAATTATAAATTCCATAAGGTATAGTGCCTGTGAAAAATATATAAAATGAATTATATCCATCTATTTTTTCAAATTTCATATATGTTCTTCTAGCAACAATTCTTCCGTCAATGAAAGGAGGAGCAAACGGTATACCTACAATTATATCAACGTTATTATGGAAAGTTGGTTGTATTATAGCATTATATCCACCATTATAGTCTTTGTAGATATCTTTGTAAGGTATTTTTTGATATGATGGGATGGATGATTTATATTTGCTACATTCACCTCTCCTTTTCTCTGGATTCTTATATATTTTTAGACAATTTAAAGTGATAATTTCGTTTTTTTCTAGTTTGAATATTTCCTGTTTATAAATTTCACTAAATTGTAAACGTTCATTATTTCCTTTTACTTTGTTATTTATCACTAATTTATAGTTTGTGTAGTTGTTATAAGTAAGTAACAACATAAAAATAATTGTATAAGCAAATAAAAGAATATAATATTTTAATACCATTAAAATAAAAGAAACAGTATTAATTTTAACAATTCTATTATAAATCAATGAAATATAACCTTATACATTATTTCTCAATTATAATTTTGATGTCAATTTACTTCTTTAATTATAGTAAATATTTTATTTACAATAGCATTGATATAAATAAGAACACTCTTTCAATTACACTTGAGAAGAAACAATTAATTTCAAGTGATTTTATTGAATTTTATAAGAATGAAGAATCAAAATTAAAAGAACAAATTAAAAAAACAAAAATATGTTTAAAGAGATATGAAAAAGATCTTGATCATGCACATAGATGCAATGAATATAGAATAAAGATACCACATACATCAAGAATAAAATATCCTGAAATTTATGACAAATATAATGGAGGTTATAATGCAATTCTTGAACCACCAACATTTTCTGGATATGATATTATTTTTGCATTACCATTTGCTCCTCCATATATAGATGGTAGAATAGCAGCAAGAAATACTGTATTTAAAGAAGAATATATTGATGGATTAAAAACCAAATATTTATTCTTTACAGGACTAATTCCAGAGACATTGTTTTCATATAAATACTTTTATTTAGAAGAGGAACAAAAAATGTTTGAAGATATTATTGTTTTTAATATGATAAATACATATTTTAATATTACATTATTAATGATGTCAATGTATAGATGGATTGATAGAAAAATATCCTGATATTAAATATTTCATAAGATGTAATTTAGATGCTTTAGTTTTTCCATGGAGAATTAAAGGGTTATTGAATAAAGGATATGATGTTATAACAGAATTGACAATATTAAAAAAAAGAAATATCCTTTATCCTCAAGGATGTTTCTATATATTTTCAATGAAAACTGTTAAAAAAATATATGAAAGAAGTTATACTCATAATCCAATGCATAGAGCAGATGATGTTTATTATGGAGAAATAATTGGGAATGATTCATCAATAAAGAAATATAATCTTAGAGGAGAAATAATACAAATGCAATGGGATTGTCAATTTTGTGCATTAATAAAATCCAATTTAATGATTGCAATGCATCCATATTCTCCTGCATCAATTATGATAATGTATAATATAAGTAAATTTAAATAAAATACATTTTGTAAATGTGATAATATAATTTTCAATTAATGAAAGAATTTGGTTCAATTACTGGTTGACATTATCTTTCATTAATTGAAACATATTCTTAACAATACTTGAAATTTATGTTTCGATTCCTTTTAAAAAGAAAATGTATAATCCATTTTTTATTCTGTAGATTGTTTTCATATTTTTATTCCTCATTTTTATAATGAATATATAGCTGATAGAAATGAATCACTATTTTAATATGCGTAAGGAATAACATAAATGTTTCAATAATTTTATAATATTCAACAATATATAAAATATGAATATTTTGTATAGTTTTTCTTTTTTTTCTTTATTTATCTTTGTTTTAATATATATACACACTACATATACAAAAATAGAAAATTACAATCTTTTAAATTATAATGTTAAAGAATTCAACTTTATTTCATATACTTCCTCTTATCTAGAAAAAGAATGGATAAAAATATTAAGTGATCACAAAAATGATTATAGCAAAATATATTGTAATTTAGTTAATCAATTTACAAATAGACTAGAAATCTTGAATAAAGATATAACAGTGTGTAAAGAACAAAAATTTCTAAAATGTAAAGGAAATGATTTATCATTCTTTTTATATAGACATATAAATGGAAGCTTAATCAAAGAATATATTGAACCCTTGTTTGGTATTTTACGTAATACGTTTTCAGTGTGTAATATTGGTTCAAAGGGCGATATATTGTCAAAAAACTATTTATTACCTTCGTATGAAATTGCTACAACTAAACCAATAGTATATATAGATGCAGGTGCATCTACTTTTTATGATGGATTAGGAGGGTCTAGTCAGTCTTTCTTTTATTATTTTTATAAAAATGTAACTTCTACTCAATTCAAAGAATGGTTTTTGTGGGAAGTAACAAAACAAAATATTACAAGAATTGAAGAAGATATTCCAACAGAATTGAAAAACATTTATCATTATTATAATAGGCCAATTAAAGTTGATAGTACATCAAAAGATAATCCATTAAATTATATTAGTCTGTACAAAAAGAACAATTATGTTATATTTAAACTAGATGTAGATACACCATCAGTGGAACTTCCTATATTTAACCATTTACTAAAATATGATGATATAATACCAGATGAATTTTATTTTGAGTATCATTTTTTTGAACCATTTATGATGAGAAATGGGTGGGGAAATGATGTTGATAAAAGTTGTTCTTTGTATTGTGCAATAAATAAATTTCTGAAGTTGAGGATGAAAGGAATAAGATCTCATGCTTGGTTATAGATTTTTGTTTGTATTATTTTATTTAATAAATTATTCGTGTTTTATAAGATTCATTTATATGTATAAAATGGATAGTTTCTATTTATAAAATTATCATACTGTTGTTTTGATTTTTTAATAGCTTTCATTCTTTCCAATCCATGGAGAATAATAGGAACAGATCCATCTAAATTTTTAATTTTTCTATCATTATTTTTAATTTTGTAATCACAATAATCTGTATAATAAGAATCACAATTATAATCAGTCAAAGCAAGAGTATATCCATACCCTTGATAATTGATGTATACAGGATATGCAAAAGGAGAATGTGAATAATAATAATATATTAATGCTCCTTGGTCGTTATTACATGTCATATTTAAATATTTTAGCATATAAATCATTTGAGATATAAAATTAGCTACTTCTGTTGAAGATCCAAACACTGTGCCTCCATTAATAATACTCTTTTCTTTAATAGAATTATTAATTTTGAAATCTTTGGTCCATAAAGTGTTTAGATAACTTCTTTTTATTATCATTTTATCACTTTCTAGAGTTAGAAATACCCCTTTTTTATAATTCCACATAGATGGATTTAATTGAAAAATAACATCTCTACCATCACAAAAATAAATGTAATTAAATTTGGAATAATAGAATTTAAGCCATATACTATATATATAATATCGTAAAGTACTAAAATAATTGCAGTCTGAAGGTATGTAATCAATCAAATATACTTTAGGAATGGGATACTTATTATTATCTATAGCATAGTAAGGATATTTATTTGTTATATTTATCTGATCAACATTTAAAGATTTAAAATTCATTTTATATATATTATTAACAAACAATATAACTGTGCCTTTAAAATTTACCATATCAAGACAGTTAATAAAGCTATATACAACTTCGCTTGAATAATTAACAAAATTGCTTACTATTGCCATATATCTTTCTTCACCTTTATTTTCTTCATTTTTATATATAAAACTATCATTCTTTTGAATGTATTTATTTCCTACAGCTGGAATGTAAATTTCTTCATCTTTTCTAATATTGAAATGAACAATAACCAATAGTAATGTTACTATAATTGAAACAAAATAGATTTCATAACTAATCATAAAAAAAGTGATGTTTTATAATGAAAATGTAGGTTTTCATACTTGTTATAATCACAACTAGAAATAGTGACTTAAAGTCATGATATTTTATAGTATGATATTGTTTATATTTTTAATAATATTTATTACATATATCTATGTAAGAAAGAGAAATAAAACTAGAACGACAAGTAAGGAAATTAATGATTATTCTGTAAATAAACTATTGGAAAATAATATTGTATTTAATTTAAATAATCATATAAGTAATGTTGCTGAAGTTTTGAAATGCACATTTAATAATAATTATATCAAATACGATTCCGAAATTCCTGTATTTATATTAAACAAAGATAGATTATATGCAATTGAAATAATGTTAACGAGATTATTTATACTCCAAAATAATTATAAATTAAAAATATATGTACTAGATCATTTCACAACTTATCAACCAACATTAGATTATTTGAATAAACTTGTAGAACTTAAGAAAATTATATTAATAAAATTACAAAAAAAGAATTGGTTTAATATGATATATGACGAATTACCTCAACTGATTAAAAGCATAACAACTAAGTATAAATATAAATACTATGTTTTAACTGATGCAGATATTTGTATAGATTATGTTCCAAATGATATAATTGATTTTTATATTTATCTCCTTAGTAATTGTAAAGGAATTGATGTTATAGGTCCACATATTACTGTTAGTTCAATATCAAATAATTATCCTAAAAGAGAATGGGCATATAAATGTGAAACTGACTATGCATCAAAAACACACTATGATATTTTTTGGAAAAATCAATTCTTTTCAATAGTTTCTTCACCTATTGATACAACATTTCAAGTAAGGAGAAGTGAATCAAAATTTTCAAGGCTTGTAGGTAGATTTTTTAGATCTCTACCTCCATATGCAATAATACATGATGATTATTATATCAATCATAATGATATACCAAAATCATATCTATATTATGTCAATAGAACTACAAAAGATGTTAATCATAGTTATTGGAATTAATAGCTGTTGTTTCTATGTGAAAATAGTATTATATATAAATAGAACAAGTTATTATAAAGCAATAAACATTATTATGTAAAAATATATATGTTAGAAATAGTTAGTTATATTATAATTATTATTAGTACATTAATTTTTTATATTTATTTCATAAAAATTAAACACAGAATAAAAAAGAGATTATACAAATCTGTTATATTAATTCACACTTCCAATCCAACTATAAGCCAAATAAAAAGATACATCGAATGGAAGAATGGATTTCCAGATAATTACTATATTACTATATTGACTGATAGTTGCAATTTTAGTATTACAAATATATCTATTACGTGTATTACTCCTACCAACATGATTGACAACTATGCAGTAATAAAAAATATGCCTGGCAATTGTTTTAATATGTCAGATAAGTTCTATATGTGGCTATTACCATTAGAACATGTAATAATGTGTGTAAATCAAAATAAACGTAATTACAAATATTTATGGATAGTAGAACAAGATCTTTCATATACCGGAAATTTCTATTACTTTTTTAAGAAATATGATGAATATAATAATGATTTGATAGTATTTCCATATTCAGTATTCAAATATGAAGTAAATGGATGTGGCTGGATTGTTTTACAAAAGAATATAAATTATGGAAAGAATATTATTTACACACAAAAGATAGATTTGTCACACCAATATTTATCAGTAGATGGTCAAATCAATATATATATTATATGAATAAAAATATGAAAGTAAACAGACATTCACAGAACGAAGCTATTCAGGTTGAATGCGCATTAATATATAATTTGACAATAAAAATAATAGAAAAGGAAGATATAGGATACAAATGTCAATTTAATACATTCATTACACCTGAAGAATGGAAAAATATCAAAAACAATCCTAATATTAGAAATAAAATATTTCATGCCTTAAAATTTTGACTTTTGCATTTTGCGTTGTATTAATTGTATTTATATGTATAAAACATAATTGCATTTTGCTTTTTGGCTTATGTTTAAATTATTATTTAATAGTATCTTCATTCTATCAGTGATTTTGCTTTTGTGCTTAATAAAATACAATCATAAAATTCAAAGCATATCAATAAATTATGGAGCTTTATATAAGAATTTGTGGAAATGCCCTGTAGATATTCGTAATAATATTAATCGTAATTTTTATTCTCAATGCTTAGAAGACAAAACATATTTTGAATTGTTCTTTTCTAAACCTAATATATTGACTAATGGAATATTTGTTGAAATAGGAGCATTAGATGGAACTTATAGTAATACATTGTTCTATGAAAAAGAATTAGGATGGAGAGGGATATTAATTGAGGGTTTACCTTCAAATTGCAAAAAATTAATTAATTTAAGAAGAAATAGATCTGAAATATTTTGCACAGCAGTTTGTCCCTATTTTCCTAATAAAGCAGAATTCTTTGATGTATGGGGAATGGGAGGTTTAAAATAAAATAATCCTTTTTGGAATAAAGATAAAAAATCTGAAAGACCATTAATAAAAGTAGTATGCTCTAATATCAGAGATATTTTTTATAATACAGGAATAACTCATATTGATTATTTCTCACTTGATGTAGAAGGAGCGGAATATATGGTTTTAAATACATTTGATTTTGCAATAAGAGTTCATTATTGGGTAATAGAATATAGCAGTGATAACAATACATCGAATAAATTAATAACAGATTTACTATTAAAAAATGGATATAGAAAATGTGATATACCTAAATGCTATATAAAAAATGAATGTTTCTATAATCCTAATTATGAATATGAAGTAAAGGGATTAATAGCAAAAGAAAAGCACTATTATAATGACTATGGAAAAGCATGTGAATAAGGTTATAATTTGTAGCTATAAAGTGTGGAAAATAAATAAATAACATTATATGTTAGGGTTAGGGTTAGGGTTAGGGTTAGGGTTAGGGTTAGGGTTAGGGTTAGGGTTAGGGTTAGGGTTAGGGTTAGGGTTAGGGTTAGGGTTAGGGTTAGGGTTAGGGTTAGGGTTAGGGTTAGGGTTAGGGTTAGGGTTAGGGTTAGGGTTAGGGTTAGGTTAGGGTTAGGGTTAGGGTTAGGGTTAGGGTTAGGGTTAGGGTTAGGGTTAGGGTTAGGGTTAGGGTTAGGGTTAGGGTTAGGGTTAGGGTTAGGGTTAGGGTTAGGGTTAGGGTTAGGGTTAGGGTTAGGGTTAGGGTTAGGGTTAGGGTTAGGGTTAGGGTTAGGGTTAGGGTTAGGGTTAGGGTTAGGGTTAGGGTTAGGGGTTAGGGTTAGGGTTAGGGTTAGGGTTAGGGTTAGGGTTAGGGTTAGGGTGGGTTAGGGTTAGGGTTAGGTTAGGGTTAGGGTTAGGGTTAGGGTTAGGGTTAGGGTTAGGGTTAGGGTTAGGGTTAGGGTTAGGGTTAGGGTTAGGGTTAGGGTTAGGGTTAG
>NGBS01000613.1:0-68119 GCA_002245135.1 Proteromonas lacertae
CTTTCATATGTTTCTCTTCTTCTTCACTATCATTATCATTATCTTGGTTTAATTCAGATGAATTTATATTTTCACCTAATTTCAATTCGTTCTCTAATTCATTTATCTTACTTATACCAAGTTCTTCACTTTTGTAGATTCTATAATTTTCTATATCACTTTCATCTTTCATTCTTTCTTTCCATTCATTTAACTCTCTCTCTAATTCTTCTTTTGCTTTCTTCAATTCGTCATTTTCCATTCTTAATTCATTCAATTCTTTATCTACTTTATCACCTTTTTCTGTTTCTAATTCTTCATTCTCAACTTTTGAGTTTTCTTTCATTTCATTTAATTTCATTTCTAATTCGTCTTTATCTCTCATCAGTTTATTCAATTCAGCTTTTAATTTATTTATCTCATCTTCTTTATCATTTGATAATTTTTTATTTTTTTCTTCTGTTTCTACTTCTTTCATATCTTCTTTTAATAACTCATTTTCCATTCTTAATGATTCTAAACTATCATTCAATATGGATATCTCATTCTCCAACTCTTTCACTCTATTTTCAGTATTTTCACTATCATTTAAACCTTCATTCATACTTTCGTTTAGTTCATTTCTCATTCTTTCATTATCTTCTTCACTCAGTTTTAATCTTTCTTTCAATTCATTCATCTCATTCTCTAATGCATTTATATTTTCTTCTAATTCATTTTTACTCTTTGATATTTCTTCTTTTTCTTCATTCAGTTTTTCTAATTCTTCAAATTTATTTATTCTATCTTTCATTTTATTTAACTCTTCTTTCATTTTGTCTAACTCTCTCTCTAATTCTTCTTTTGCTTTCTTCAATTCGTCATTTTCCATTCTTAATTCATTCAATTCTTTATCTACTTTATCACCTTTTTCTGTTTCTAATTCTTCATTCTCAACTTTTGAGTTTTCTTTCATTTCATTTAGTTTCATTTCTAATTCGTCTTTATCTCTCATCAGTTTATTCAATTCAGCTTTTAATTTATTTATCTCATCTTCTTTATCATTTGATAATTTTTTATTTTTTTCTTCTGTTTCTACTTCTTTCATATCTTCTTTTAATAACTCATTTTCCATTCTTAATGATTCTAAACTATCATTCAATATGGATATTTCTTTTTCTAGTTCAGATTTTTCATTATCTTCATTACTTTTATCATTCTCTTTATTCAAATTTTTACCATTACTTTCTTCATCATTACTTATGTTTTTAATTCTATCTTTTATTTCTTTCAACTCTATATCTATTTCATCTTTACTTTTCTCTAACTTTTCTTTTTCCTTATTGGATTTATCTAGAAGATCTTTCAATCCATTTAACTCACTTTCTAGTTCATTTTGACATTCAGTTTGATCTTCTTTCAATCTCTTTATTTCTTTCTCTAACTCTTCTTTTTCTTTTATTATTTCATTTAACTCATTCTTTAATTCTGTCTTTAATTCATTTTCTTTTGCATCTTTCATATGTTTCTCTTCTTCTTCACTATCATTATCATTATCTTGGTTTAATTCAGATGAATTTATATTTTCACCTAATTTCAATTCGTTCTCTAATTCATTTATCTTACTTATACCAAGTTCTTCACTTTTGTAGATTCTATAATTTTCTATATCACTTTCATCTTTCATTTTTTCTTTCCATTCATTTGACTCTCTTCCTAATTCTTTTATTGTTATCTTTAATTCAGTCATTTCATTCTCTAAGTCATTTTGAGATTTGGATTGATCTTCTTTCATTCTCTTTATTTCATTCTCAAACTCATCTTTACTCTTCTGTAATTCTTCTTTTTCGGCATTCGATTTATCTAATTGATCTTTCAATACATTCAATTCATTATCTAAATCTTCTTTATTCTTTTTCAAATTGTCTTTCTCTTCGTTAGATTGACTCAATTGATCTTTTACATTGTTCAATTCATTCTCTAAGTCATTTTGAGATTTGGATTGATCTTCTTTCATTCTCTTTATTTCATTCTCAAACTCATCTTTACTCTTCTGTAATTCTTCTTTTTCAGCATTCGATTTATCTAATTGATCTTTCAATACATTCAATTCATTATCTAAATCTTCTTTATTCTTTTTCAAATTGTCTTTCTCTTCGTTAGATTGACTCAATTGATCTTTTACATTGTTCAATTCATTCTCTAAGTCATTTTGAGATTTGGATTGATCTTCTTTCATTCTCTTTATTTCATTCTCAAACTCATCTTTACTCTTCTGTAATTCTTCTTTTTCAGCATTCGATTTATCTAATTGATCTTTCAATACATTCAATTCATTATCTAAATCTTCTTTATTCTTTTTCAAATTGTCTTTCTCTTCGTTAGATTGACTCAATTGATCTTTTACATTGTTCAATTCATTCTCTAAGTCATTTTGAGATTTGGATTGATCTTCTTTCATTCTCTTTATTTCATTCTCAAACTCATCTTTACTCTTCTGTAATTCTTCTTTTTCGGCATTCGATTTATCTAATTGATCTTTCAATACATTCAATTCATTATCTAAATCTTCTTTATTCTTTTTCAAATTGTCTTTCTCTTCGTTAGATTGACTCAATTGATCTTTTACATTGTTCAATTCATTCTCTAAGTCATTTTGAGATTTGGATTGATCTTCTTTCATTCTCTTTATTTCATTCTCAAACTCATCTTTACTCTTCTGTAATTCTTCTTTTTCAGCATTCGATTTATCTAATTGATCTTTCAATACATTCAATTCATTATCTAAATCTTCTTTATTCTTTTTCAAATTGTCTTTCTCTTCGTTAGATTGACTCAATTGATCTTTTACATTGTTCAATTCATTCTCTAAGTCATTTTGAGATTTGGATTGATCTTCTTTCATTCTCTTTATTTCATTCTCAAACTCATCTTTACTCTTCTGTAATTCTTCTTTTTCAGCATTCGATTTATCTAATTGATCTTTCAATACATTCAATTCATTATCTAAATCTTCTTTATTCTTTTTCAAATTGTCTTTCTCTTCGTTAGATTGACTCAATTGATCTTTTACATTGTTCAATTCATTCTCTAAGTCATTTTGAGATTTGGATTGATCTTCTTTCATTCTCTTTATTTCATTCTCAAACTCATCTTTACTCTTCTGTAATTCTTCTTTTTCAGCATTCGATTTATCTAATTGCTCTTTCAATACATTCAATTTTATTTCCAACTCGTCTTTTTCATTTCTTAAATTCTCTAGTATCATCTTTGATTCTTTTAGTTGTTTTGTCATGTTTTCATTCTTTTCATTTGTCTCATAATTTCTTTCTTTTGTTTCTTTTACTTCCTTTATCAATTTTCCATTTTCTTCACTCATTACTTTATTCATACTATCTAGTTCACATATTTTATCATATTTTTCATCGCATTCTTTCTCTAATTCATTTATTCTTTCTATATTCTCTTGATTAGTTTGATTTAACTTTTCATTCAAATCATTTAATTGATTCTCTAAGTCTGATTTCATTTCATCTTTCTCTTTCTTTTTTTCTTCCAATTTACTATATAAATCAGATATTTCATAGTCAAGATCATTTATTTTACATTTCAATGTATTTTCTAAATCATTTTTTTCATTATTTAATAACATATATTTCTCATTAATACTATTCAACTCATAAGTCAAATTATTGTTATTCTCTTCGTAAGTTACTTTCAAAGCAGTAACCTCTTTTTCATATTTTTCACTATTTTTTTCTAATTCATTTTTCAATTTCATGTTTTCATCTCCTATCAAAGAATATTTTTCAGCAATTGTATTTTCATCTAAATTACTATCTTCTAATTTACTTTTCATTTCGCCATTCTCGTTTCTTAATTCAATTATTTCGTTCTTCTTTAATAACAATTCTTCATTCAAGTCTTTCAATTCTTTTGATAAATTATTACATTTGTTATTTGAATTTAATAATCTGTCATTCATTTCTTTTAATTCATTTTCTAAATGAGATGATTTATCTTTTAGTTTCAGATTATTTTCTTCTAATATCTTTTGTTCTTCTTTCATTCTGTTTATTTCATTCTTAGTATTTTCATTTTCTTTCATCATTTTATCCATCTCTTTTTGATCTTTCATATAGTCTTTTGTTTCACTCGAAAAGTTTGTTGAATAACTATTTGTTACTTCTTCATAACTATCAATCAATTTACTCAAATTATCAATTGTTTCTAAATATTTCGATTCTTTTTCTTCGAATTGCTTTTTCTCATCTTTATAGGCATTTTCTAGTTTCAATAATTCACCATAAATATCTTCTACTTTCTTATTATTATCATTATCATTATCATCATCATTTCTACTACTGTTATTGTTATTAACATTTTCATTCAAATGTTTCATTCTTTCAATTTCATCTTTTTGAGATTCGATTATGGAGTTTAATTGGTCAATTCGATAGTTAAAACTCTTTAACAATAATTTGTTTTGATTAGCTGTAGTTGAAGGTGTGCTTGAGGATGTGTTTGTCATTTCAGTCTTTAGTTCAGTTAATAGTTTATCTTGTTCACTCATCTTTCGTAGTAATTCATTAAGTTCATTTTCTTTATTCTTCAAATTATTCTCTAATTCTTTCTTTCTTTCAATCAATTCACCATTATTCTTTCTCATTTCATTCAATTCTTCTTCAAGGTTCTTTATTATATTGTCTGTATCTTTCAAATTCTTTTCTAATTCTATTATTCCATTTTCTTTCTCCATACTTAAATTCATACTGGTTGATAGTTCTAATTCTAATTCTTTTATCTTGCTTTGTAGTTTCATTATTGATTCTTTGTTATTCTCATATTCTTCTAGTTGTTTCTTCAATTCTTCATTAGTGTCAACAGATTGGTTTGATACTGGTTTGATTGTATTGAATAATAATGAGAATGGAAGTGGAGATGGTAAAGGTGTGAATGATTGAGATAATAAAGAATTTGAAGTATTTTCAGCAGATTTGAAACTATCTTCATTCATTTTCTTTAATTCATTTATCTCTTTTTCTAATTTTTCATTTCTCTTTTTCATATCTTCTTTCTCTTGATTTATTCTCCTTAATTCATTCTTCATATCATCTAATTCCTTTTTTAATTCACTATCAATTTTGGATTTATCATTCTTTAATTCATTTATTTCCTTTTCTAGATCATCCCTAGATTTCTTTATTTCATCTTTCTCTTGGTTTGCTTGATCCAACTGTATTTTTACTCT
The DNA here is from genome assembly GCA_002245135.1 of Proteromonas lacertae. Classification (NCBI taxonomy): domain Eukaryota; class Bigyra; order Opalinata; family Proteromonadidae; genus Proteromonas; species Proteromonas lacertae. The sequence continues at coordinate 5,210 of NGBS01000613.1, forward strand.
ATTCAACTCATCATCTAAATCATTTCCGGATTTAGATTTTTCATCTTTCATTTTCTTCAATTCATTCTCTAATGCTTCACATCTCTTCTTCATCTCATCTTTTTCTTTATTACTTTCTAATAATTGATTCTTTAAGTCACTCCATTCACTCTCCAATTCATTTTGAGATTTGGTTTTATCATCTTTTATACTCTTCAATTCTCTTTCTAACTCTATATTTCTTCTATTCATTTCTTCATTTTCTTGATTTAATTGAATCAATTGTTCCTTCATTTTATTCACTTCATTTTCTAAGTTATCCTTTTCTTTCTCACTTTTACTCAATTTATCCTTCAATTCACTGTTTATTCTATAATTAGACTTTATTACATTTTCTCTTTCAGCTATTTTTGGTTCTAATTGACTCAACTCATCACTTATTCGTTTATTTTCTTCTTTTAATGATTTTATTGTATTTTCCAACACATTAATTGGTTTTTCAACTTCTGATAACTTTGATTCTAATTTTTGAATAGAATTATCTTTCATACTCAATTGATTCTGTAATTCCTTACTAATATCTTCATTTTTAGTTAATTTCTCATTCAATTTCTTGTTTATATCTTCTAAACTTTCAAGTTGATTCTTTAAACTATTCAACTGAGATTTGATTGTTGAATTGATTGTAGAGGTTGATTCTAATTCAGACGATTTTTCATTTACACTTTTTTTCAATTCATTTATCTCTTCTTTTAATTCTTTAGTATCTTTCAAATACTTATCATTTTCAGTAACCAAATCATTATTCTTGATTTGAATTTCATCAATTAATTTACTCAACATCTCAATACTTTCTTCATACTGTTTCTTTTGTCTTTCATAAAATGATTTTTGTGAATTATAACTAGTTTCTAATTGTGAAATCTTTTCATAAAGTGATTCTACATCAATTCTATGACTTGTTTCTTTTATTTCATTAGATTTTAATTCACTAATAATTTCTCTATATTTTACAATTTCTTCACTTTGTTGTTCAACTTTTAAGTTTAATGATTGAAGTTGGTAATGATATGTTTGTATTAATAATTTGGTTTTATCATCTTTAATTTGTGGTGTAAAATGCTTTCTTTTTTCTTTTTCATCTTCTTGAATTGATTTAATCTTCAATTCATATTCATTTTCTAACTTTTTCATCTCATTTTGATGATTTTCGTTCTCTCTTTCGTTTGCTTGTCTTAATACTGATATTTCATTTTCTAGTTCATTTCTAATTCTCTTTTCGTTATTTTCATTCTTCATTTGATATTCTTCTTCAATTCTCTTCATCTCTTTACGATATTCTTCTTCAGATTTTTGAGACATTTCTTTCAAAGATAAAATCTCATTTTCTAATTCTTTATTCTTCTTTTCTAACTCTTTTAATTGCTGTTCTTCTACCACAGTTTCCTCGATCATTGAAATATCAGGATAAGAAGACACAATAACACTTTCTGGAAGTGGTTTGTTAAGATATTCATCAATTAAATTTGATAATTCATTGATTGTAACTTCTTGAACTTTAATCTTATTTATATTCTCTTCATGAGATTTAGACAATTCAATTATCTTATTATAGAAATAAGTAGTATCAATCTCATCATATACTTCATTCTTCGGAGTGTTATTATTAATTGAGGAAATTCTTTCTTGATATTGTTGTATTTCTTCTGATTTTTGTTGTAACAATAAATTGAGAGAATTAATTCTGTACTGATATGCTGCAATTAATTTGTGAGTGTCACTGGATGATGATGTTGTTGAATTAACTGTATTTGAAGCCTCAATTAACAAATCATTATACTTTTTAATAATATCATCAATTTCTCCTTTGTGTTTACTAAGCTCAGCATTTTCACAAATTGATACAACATTAACATCATTTTTAGGATATTTCGATCCAGATGTAAAAACCTCTACAAAATTCGACGAAATATAGTCACACAGCTGATAGATATCATCTGTATTCAGAACTACCATTTTCAAATTTGTAATGGCAAGCTGAAATCAAGCCGAGTCTGAATGAAGATGTTTGATATTAAAAATCTAAATTATCTAAATAGAAATCAAAAACAAAACTACTTCATGAGTTGTGAATTTGTCACATATATGCATTACTATACTTTCTGTTTCTATTAAAGAGTTTTTTCTTTTATTTTATCAAACCAAAATCGAGCCAAACATAAATTATTAGTTTGAAGCAAAATAACTTTTGTTCTAATTATTAAATCATCAATTTTTCTATGTCACAACAATATCAATGCAAAGTATAAATAGAAATTTATATTACTAGGTTGTATTGCTGGGAGATACTTCGGTTGGTAAAACATCTCTAGCTAATCGATATGTATATAATTTACCTCGAGTTGAAAAGGATGCTACTGTTGGTGCAGCATTTTTCGTGAAGTATTATGTTTTTCTATATTCTTCTAATTAGAACAAACTATTATCAAAACCAAACAATAAAATTAAACATATGGGATACTGCTGGTCAAGTATAATCTTGTATTAATTTTGATGTAGGAGCAATATAGAAGTATGTTGCCAATGTACTATAGAAATGCTGAAAGTGCAATAATTATAATAGATTGTACATCTATAAATGCATTAAATGCAGCAGAATCTTGGGTAAAAGAGTTGAATTTCAAGAAGAAATTTATCTGATCTTATATTAGTATTAGCTGTTAATAAGTGTGATAGAAAGACTGAGTATAAAGTGAACAAATCAGACATTGATGCATTTTGTAATAACCACAATATGCATTATTTTGAAGTTTCTGCTTTGACTGGAGAAGGTTTAAATCCAATGTTTGAATATATTATGAGTGAGTTTTTGAAGAAGGAAAGTACAAATATTGAACCAGAGAAATACTTTTTAGAAGAAAAGAAAAATAAATGTTGTTAGAATTTTTCTATTTTTTTCTTTTATCTTATTTAGAGAGAAATATTTAATAATTGTTTGTTGGATAAATGAAGTATAATTATCTATATTAATGAAAATAAAGAAAAATAAAAAATGAGATCAGAACAGATCGTGAATAGAAACGTTTTTGATTTAAATGGCTAAAGATAAGAAGAAGAAGCAAGTAGTTGAAGAACCTCCCCCAGTTGTCGAAGAGCCGCCACCTAAAACTCAAGTATGGAATGGTTTATTTATATTCTAGGAAGAGATAGAAGATGAATGGTATGAAACTATAAAAGCAGCTCAGAATAATGAAGAAAAAATGAAGTATTAAATACAAATAAATAAATTTTATAGAGTAATTCTTGATTCTTTGAATATAACAGATTATGATGGAAATGCAAGAACTACAATATATATGGATTTTGTATTTTATATGTTCAAGTATAAGAAATGAATAATATCATTATTAGATTTGCTGAAGAACAAAGTTACACAAACAAACAAATAATAGCTTTATACCACATGGTATGTGATGTATTAGATCAACTAAAAACTTCAACTGAGGAAAATCCAATTACATCAGAAACCAGCTATGAATACTTCAGATCAATTTTAATGCCTTTGACATTATCAAAAGAAAACAACCCTCCCTTATTTACAATCTCACAATCAGAAAAAATAATAGACTACATGATCCTCAGTTTATATCAACATTTCTTACTATATTATTCAATATTTAATATGGAACAAACCAACCACAATCAAGAAATGAATATTGTAGTTGAAACTCCATTCTATATTCCACCACTCAGTGAATTTCACGATTCTTCAGATGTATTTCCACAACAACCACAACAGCTATCACGAGATGGGTCACAATTATCATTAGAACAACAACAACAACAACAACAACAACAACAACAATCAATGAGTGAACAACAAAGTCAATCATCATTAAGTCAAGGAAATAATACAGCTACTGCTACAACTACAGCTACTAATTCAACTGCTAATATGAGTGTCAACCCATCAATGCATGAAGGAATAGGAACAACATCCAATCCTCCAAGTACAGTTGAACAAACAGCTACAACTACAACTACTGATACTACAACTACTACAACCACTAATACAACAACTACAGATCCATCTACTTCAACAACAACAACAACAACAGATCCTTCAACCTCTACTACTGATTCATCCACTGCTACAGAACAAAATACAACTAGTAGTGCAAGTTTACCTGGTAAAAGTACCAGTACAACCAATTTAACAACATCTACAACTGATTTAACTAGTAGTAGTACAGTGAAAGAATAATCAAAAGATATTTTATTAAATATTTATTTGAAATATTGTAGTATTTGTTAATATTTATAAATAATAACACACACATCTATCGAATAAAAAATAAACAAATAATTTATAAAACAAAAATATATAACTTATAAACATCTATTTATAAACTTAAACAACGAATTAATATTCTTATTAACCATTTTCATTTGATTATATTGTTTTACAATACTATGTAAATCTTTTACTTTCATTTTATTATACATTCTACTATATATCTTATTAAAATGCATATTTAACGAACCTGGTCTATTTGTTACATAATATAATTTCTTATTATTAATTGAACTACTCATCCATTTCAATATTAATGACAATTCTTCATTCATTTCTTTATTTTTCATTGCGATAATTGGATAATTATTATGAGAAGTACATAAATAACTATTATATATTTCATTTAATTCTTTTTCTATTTCCATTTCATTATAAACTACTCTTTCATAATTATCTAACTTAATTTTCTTCACTTGTCTTATATAAAACACATAATTTGTTTGTAAAACACCTTCAGTTATATCTCCTTCTTTATATGGATTAAATACTTCGTCATTACAACTCAAACCATCTAAAATCACTTTTCCAGTTTCACTACCAGAGGACATTAAGTAGTCAAATCCTTTCAAGCCATAATTTTTTGTCAAACCACTCAATAACATTAATTCAACAGAGAGTGATGATAAAACAGTTTCTTCTTTCCAACTACCGGAACCTAGTCCAATACATGGATCACTATCCAAAATATGATTAAATTTCGGTTTTTCTAATACATCCTTTCCTGTGGTGATTATTAGTTCATTCAATGGTTTATCACATTCTTCCCATTGTGGTATTACATTTGAATGCTTTCTGGAATACGAGATAAACTCTTGTGGATTTTCATAATTTCCTTTTGATATACAACTGAAATAAAAGAGGAGTGAATTGAACCACATGCTTATTCCTTCTTCTTCTGATTTTATTGGATTTTCTCTTAATAAACTAGTATTGAAGTTAATAACTCCATTTACTACACTAGGTGTGATTAATGATAGTATTTTATGTGCCAATAGACATTGGACTTGCTCTCTTGATAATATAATTGATTGATTCTATTATATAAAATAATTAATTTCAATACTTTTACCAGCATTGGTATTGGAGTTAGAAAAAGTGATGGTAATTTAAGTGCATTTTCGTATATTTTCTAAGAATGTATTATAAACAAATGATATACAGAAACAGTGAAAGAAAGTTGAAATGGAACATTACTATTACCCACAAGTGATAATATGTTGGATGGAACAAGATCTTTCGCTCTATCCATTCCAATATTCTTCACTAAATTGCTAACAGAGTTGATTAAGTTGTTAATGGGTAAATCTTTGTTCAAAAACATTTTATATACTGGCCATTCTTTACTTAAACGCAAATTTCCTTCATCATCAACATTAAAAAAGGGGATAGGATAATACATCTCATGCATTTTGTAATTATAAATTACAAAAACTTGAGATTGGTTTGTGAATATTGTGTAACGGTAATAATTCAAAACGGATGAGTCAAGAAGAGAACAGCGATAAAGACATAGTATATTTAAAATAATAGTTTTATTGTACAAAATAGCAAGATTTATGTAAGCAAAGAAGAGCTCAGAGATGGAATTTTTGGTCCAACACTCCCACCGTTTTATTAAAACTAGACAAAACATCGACGTCATGGGCTAAATTCTATTTTTGTATTTCTTAAAATATAATATTATGTATTTGTAGTGAATTTTGAAGAAATCGGTTTACTCCAGAATTTATTCTTAGATTTACTTAAAGGGTATTTGTTAAACATTATATATTAAATTTATAGAGATGAGGTTAAAATAGATGGATTGCAATTACTGAAATATATCGGCTTTCCAATATGTGATTTCTCTCGTCAACTTTTTGCAATATACGACAAAAATTTATTATCATGGAATGAATATTTTCAATTTATAATGATGATATCAACTTCAAATCCAGAACAATTAATAAAATGTATATATAAATATATCACATCCAATAATATTATAAATAAATAGTGTCATTTAAATTAGCACATATAAAAGATAGCAACAATCTTACAATTGAAGATTTAACCAGTTTTTTAAACCTTTTTAATAAAGCTGATATTTATAAAGGCAGATTTGAAGATTTATTCAAACGATTTGATGCAAATAAAAATGGTTCATTATCCTTCAAAGAGTTTTACCAAATTATAGAAACCTATCCAGCAACAATAGAAGCTATAATTAATATTAGATTAGCTGTTCACAGCGCTACATTGGGTATAGGATGGTGGAAAAATATAATGAGAAGATTCTATTATATTGAAGAAATAAAAGAATATCAGAAAGAACATAATGGTGAATTAATCCCAGAAAGATTTTGGGAAAGAATGTTGCGAAAATTTTCAGGAAGACCTCATCCCTATAAATATGATTATGAATGTGGAGATAGAGAAGTGTATGATATAATTGATTTCATTGAGAATATAAGAAATAAATACTTAAATACCTCATTTGTCACTCCATTGAGTGTAGATCAGACTATTGCTTGGAAGAATATATTGAATTTGAATAAGGTTGATCCACAAAAGAATTCTAGAAATTCTATTCCACCTCCTGAAGAATTACCACCAAGGGAGTTTGAAGGAAGAGTAGGGTTATCAGAAAATCCATCAAAATCATCTGATGATTCTATAAAGAATTATCCTCAGACTGTAGGACAACCAGCTCCATTTGTTCCAGAAGCTATTCCAGCTAATCCTGAAGAATAAATTAGTTTATTAATGATATATATATATATATATATATATATATATTGTGATTTATTTTTTTTATTATTTTCTTGTTTGTGTTGTTATTTTTCAAATTCAATTATTTATCCGTTACATAAAATGAAAATGTCAAACCACATTTGATTCATTTCGCGCCAATTTATTCATCTTTCACTATTTCACAATATAACCATGTTTGAAGCAAGACTTAACCAAGGTTCTCTTTTTAAGAAGTTAGTTGATGCAATCAAGGACTTAGTTTCTGAAGTTAACTTCGATTGCTCTTCATCAGGCATTACCATCCAGGTATAGCCAATTCTGTTTATTCAATAGGCTATGGACTCATCACATGTTAGTTTAATCCAATTATTACTTCGAAAAGAAGGTTTTGATCTTTACAGATGTGATAAAAACGTCACATTAGGTATTAATTTAACATCACTCGGCAAAATATTGAAATGTTCTGGAAATAAAGATACTCTCACCCTCCGTTGTGATTCAGAAGATACAATGAGTATAATGTTTGAAGATCCAGGTATGATAATATTGTTTTATTGTTTTTTATAGACCAAGAAAAAGTATCAGAATTTGAACTTAAATTAATGGATTTAGAAAATGATCATTTAGGTATTCCAGATCAAAAATATTCAGTATAAAATATCAATAATCATTTTTTTAATCAATAGGCTACAGTAAAATTCTCCTCAATGGAATTCCAAAACATATCTAGAGATTTATTATCACTTGGAGATACAGTCTTCATAGCCTGTACAAAAGAAGGTATTCGATTCAGTGTTAGTGGAGATATTGGCAATGGAAATGTCACATTAAGACCATCAGCAAGTGTAGATAAGAGTGATGATAATGCTGTTGTTATTGACATGAGTGAACCAGTTGAATTATCATTTGCTTTGAAGTATTTTAACTATTTCACTAAAGCTACACCATTATCACCAAGTAAAGATTTTCATTCTTTTATTATCATAGGTGTTACATTATCAATCAGTCCTAATGTTCCAATTGTTGTAGAATATCGTATTGAAACTTTTGGATACCTTAGATACTACCTTGCTCCAAAAATACAGGAAGATGAAACTGCTTAATCTATATTACTTTTATATTTTATTAGTGCTTGTGTGAGTAAATAAATTATTATCATAAATCAACAATTGATTTGAGAATCTTTAAAAAATCTGTGTTTTTAATTCCATGATGAAACGGACAAATGGCAGAAATTAAATATCAATATTGCACTTGTGCAAGCTCTGATGGACCTAAATATCCATTGCATGAGGCAATATTCAGAAATGATATTGAATCTATAAAAGAGTTGATGAAAACAATCCCAATTGAAACAGTTGATTGTGGTTTTAACACTCCATTGATGGTTGCTTTAAAATGCAAAAATACAGAAGCAGCAGTATTTATTTAAATATTTATTTTTATTCTAATAGAAACTCTTAATAGAAAATGGTGCAAATACTCTCGCAAGTGACAGAGAAGGATGGAATTGTGATTTTTATGCTCGAGAAATAGATGATAGGTATATAATGTAGTCTTATTATTAGAGCATTTGCTGAAATTTTCTTACTAGCTAAATCTACACAAGAAAACAAAGCTCATTTACAACAATACCGTAAATTATTGGATATAGTACCACTAATGAATGATGGATATTGTCAAATCGATATAAGACTTGAAACAAGAGGTGAATCTTCCAAAATAGACTTTCCTCGTGATAGAATCCGTATTTATAAAGCAGGAACACATGTAAAAATATCATGTATAATTAAATATATATAATATTATAGATGGAATTCGTGAAATTTTACCAAATAGAGTAATCTGCGGTTCAACCTCCATAATCTTTTCTTTAAAAACAGGTAAACCAAGCAATATCTACCAGTTAAACAATAAAAGAAAATATTATGTAGTAAAAAGCTCATTACTAACAAAACCTATCAAAGTTATTTCAACAGATAAATTAGATTCATGGTTATCCAATCAAACCTACAAGCCTGAATTACTATTCAATTATGCAGTATTCAAACCCGAAAAGAATTTATTTGGTAAAATCAAGACAATGGAATATGATCAATTTACAGTACAGAAATACACAATTCAAAATATGTTGCTACAAACCATCGAATCTCAGCCAGTACCTTTACCATCCGTCAAATCAGCAGAACAGGTACGTAAAGAAAGTACAGTAAGTGATGGTACAATTCTATTTGATCCAAATTATAAAGCAATTCCTTCACATCGACCAAGAGTTTCAACAATTCAAGAGTTTGATAATTCATTGAAATTTGTTTTACCTGGTAAAGTGGAGAAAGTAATAGAAATACCTCTTCCAAAGCAGATGGTTATTAGTTGGAATATTGATATAGCTATTTCTGATTTGTCATATTTAGCTGAATTCATACCCATGAAGGAAAGATATAATAAACAGAATCAACAGATCACAAAAATATTTGAGAAAAAATCAATTTTAGGTTTGACAAATTGGGAATATAGAACTGCAGAATCTTCTGGAATATTAAGAATAACATTGAAAAACCCTGCATTAGTAACACCTAAAGCTGTAAGAATAACAACGCATTATCAAAATTGTCCTGATTATATAACAACTGGTGCAATTGAGGCTTGTGGTACTGGATGTTTAGCCAATTATTTAATTGATAAAATTGGTATAGTAAATAAGAATGAAAAACAAATAGAAGGTAGAGTTTTACTCACAAATGATCCAGTGTTATTTAAACAAAAACAGTTACATAAAATGCTACAATTATTGACACTCTCTGCTAGGCATTATCAGCCATTGGAGAAAATCATGAGAGTTGAGTTTCCTGGAGGTGGATTTCCGATTAAGGGAGAGATTCCTTTATTACCTACAGTCATGTGCAAATATGAAATATTATTTAGTAATGCACCTATTGAAAAAACTGAATACACCATACCATCTGATTACACTGAATGGGACCCATCTACACAACCGGAAGCTCCTGTTGCTCCATTGAACCTTAATATGGATAAGATGCCTAGTAATAGTAGTATTATATCTCCACATTCACCACCTGCTCCATTTGCTCCAGATGAGGGTACAGCGTTGCCTGCTCCTAATTCCGATAAACCACAGATCAGAAAACAGTTATCTGAGATAATAGACAAAGCAATCGACTCAAGAACGTAGTTGTTAAATGTTTTAATTATATACGAAAAGTTTTTATATATATGTTTTGAAAATGTATATTTGAAAATAATCATATAAGATAAGCATTAACAAATAAATTCTAGTTTAACTAATAATATTTTTTCCTTAAGTACTGTTTTCTTTTGCGTTGTGCGCAAACTGAGCATGTTCTATAAGGTACATTATTCTTCTTAACTCCAGTAGCATATCGGCAGTTACAAGTTGAGCATAATTTAAATACTATTTTTTCAGAATTTGAATCGACAACTTTTTTGTTATCATTACAAGCAGCATAATCTTCTAAAGATATATTACTTCCCATATAATCATTTTGAGATTCGGAACATAAAGTTAACTGAGGGGATTTGGAATTATTTATATCTTTGTTGTTTTGTAAGTAATAATGAGCATTTTCCTGTTTAAGCAAATTATTATTACTCTCATTATCATTTTCATTACCAAATGAAGGAAGCTGCCATTCATCTTGATTAACTTGATAGTCATCTTCTATATTTCGTATCATTCCTCGGAGGATAAAGTCATTGTCATCATCATTCCCTTTTTCCTCCATTAGACAGTCGTACCATTCCATTATGCCTTTGAATGTTTTATATTTTGCTTGAGAAGGCTCGATTTTTACATTTCAAATAAATAATATGTAGCTAAATGGCCTTAAAAACAGTATGACATATTACCAAATAATATATATTTAATACCTTGGATTTTCTTTTAGGTCATTTTGTTTTATTTAGCTAAATTATACATTCTTATCATTTCCTTACGATGTATATATATTTTATATATTGCACGTTACATAAGCATTTTATTAAGTTTTTGTAAATCATATTCCACATCCCAAATACATAATTAGAAAAACACTACATATTATAATCAAGTTGCCTACATTACACAATTAATAACGCTATCTATATCTAACTAATACACTAACAAGCATAATTAAACTCTTTTGACAAACAGTCTAAACTAAACTCAGTTATTCACGATTTAAAAATCAAACTTTGACATGTACTTTATTTTACGATAATGTTTCTTTTTTCTAGCTATACAAGTTGCGCATGTCTTATATGGAGTATTATCGATTTTTCTACCATACGGTATCCTTTTATGGCATGTTGAACATAACAATTCACTGAAATCTGGTATATTACTTATCTCTGGTTCCTCTAATACCTTTGTTTGTTTATAATCAAATGCTTTAAAGTTTTGGTTGGATATTATAGAAATTGGAGATGAAGATATAGGTGATTCTTCATTATCTGATGTTACTGAAGGATATTCGTGAAAACACTTAAATATGGGACTTGATAAGAATCCAAACTCTTTCACATCAATAGGAAATGGGAAATCGGATGAATAATTATTAATTCGTCTCTTGGAAGAAATACCACAGTTTAGGTGAAGTTGTTGTGGATCTTGAAAAATACCAAGTGAATAAATATAAATTTCGTTTAATATGTCTGAAGGGACGTTCTGGAGGTCACTATCTAACGGACTATATAGCGCAATACTCTTGTTTGACTTCATTAACATAATTAGTTTTTTGTGGTTTTATTAATTTAAAATTACATTTAAATCTAGCCTCACCGTTTATATTGGATGTTCTTCAATGCAGATTAAAGAATAACCGAAGAATGAAATGTCGTTTTTCTCATTATATTTTACTAAGCTGACGCTTTATAGAAATTTTATGAAAGAAAATAGCCCACAATAGCACATTATTCTTTTACATTAAATAGTTTAAATATAGGTTACATATATACACAGAGGATACTATTGAAATACTAAGATTGTAGTAATTTACTTTTTCTTCTATAAAATATAGTACATAAACAATATAATTAAATATATATACCTCTTCCACTTGGATACGTTTCGCATTAACATCACCCTGAGGAGTGCAATTGTCTTCTTCATCATTTTCTTCAATTGTACTAGGACTATTTATTCTACTCTCTCTTATATACTGCATTTTATATTTAGCTCCATCTATTCCACTCCAATATTTGAAATTAGCTTCAACATTCGCTAGAGCTTCATGTAAATCAACTACAGAATTAACTAACTCAAATAGCGGTTTAACTATAAACTGTATAAAGCCGGTTTGAGTCTTTGGAATATTTGGTGAATTCCTATCCATAAATGGACCTAAAGGTAATCCTAATGTTTTCCTTTTATCACCCAATAAAAATTGTTCTTCTGCAAATGCTTCTGCCCAATGAATGGCGACTTCTTTTGGTCTTGTGGGATTACTAACATCTGCAGAATGTAAAAGTATGGAAAATAGTATCTTAGACGTATCTTCTGTACAAGTAGGTTGTGGATTATCAATAAAATGAACTTTGAACAATCCCATTTCATCATAATGGTTACTCATATCTGTACCTAAAACTAAATGGATAATTAACTTCCTTAATGATTTTAAATCGTCTTTTGGTAGATGTCGTAGGATATTACAGTCTGGATTCAGTTTCATTAATTGAAATGTTGCAGCAACATGGTGATTCTCTAAAACTGATTGATCATTGTATTCTATAGCATAAGGAGATGAAGATTCTATTTCAAAAGGATTATCAGTACCGGGATGTTCAAAATCATGGACTAAGGCTGAAAATAGTAGTGAAAATTGTGTATATTTGTTTAATTGGTATTGTTGTACAAATGGATCATCTAAAAAGAAGGAACAACATTGAATTACATCAGCTGCATGGCATTCATTGTGGTATGGATTCTTTCTATATCCTTTAGCTATTCTTACTATAAAACCTAATAGATCTTCTTTGGTTATTTCTAATAGTGTGTGAAATCCTCTATCTACGAAAATATTGTAAGCTAAAGTGGTTAATGTTCTTTCTAAATATAAAAAAAAAAAAAAATAAATACTATTTTCAGCTCCAAATTTAAATATATCAAACGAATAATTCCTAAATACAGCAACTGTACTTAAAGATATCCTCTTTTTCTCAGTAGCTACATTCTCATCCACTCGACTAGTGTGTGAATAGCCTGAAGAACCTGTTGTATTCATCATTGGGTTAATACTTGTGCTGAAGACATTACCAGTGTCTAATACGGTGTGTTTATATTTCTTTAATTTCTTCATATTATTATCCATTAGTAAGAATGGTGAACTAGCTAATGTGTTGACTAAACCTACAGTTGTACTTTCATAGGCGTTTAGAAATTTCTCAGTTTCATCATCAATTAATCCCATTGTTTTATCCAGCGGATGGTATAATAAATTGCAGGATAATACTGCTTTGATCCATTCTAAAGCAAATGAATCATATTGAGTCAAATCTAAAATAAATTAATTCACAAAATAATATACAATAACATTGTTTTATTCTTTTCAAGATTGAAAATACTTTTTCTATATACGTTTTACACACAGGTTCTATCTTGACTAGATGCACATGCCATAAGTATGTAAAAAAATAGGATATTCTATTGAGAGATAATAAATTCTTTTAATACCTTTCAAATCTATAAAAACACAGTAGTGATCTTAAGAATATAATAGCTATTTTATGATATTGGCTGCTTTTCCCATTAAATGACATTATAAAACATAATATGCATAGGATAGCATCACATGAGTTTCTTTGTGCCTAATTAATCTTATTCTGTAAGTTATATACTTTCAGATATGGTAGTCTGAATAAACACAACTTAACAAAATGCTCTAGTATGAATATACCAAATAATGATGAATCAAATATGCAGATTATCTAAAATAAAAAATAAAAAATACATCATAAACATCAGTACTATCTATTGCATATAGGCATGGCGTTAGTGAAGCAAGCAAAGAAAGAATTACTAAGATCACCTCATAAATATTACTACAAATTAATATATATAACATACGAGTCCAGCAGAGATTCAGCAAACCTTCTAATAATATTTGTACCCATTAATATCTTAGATAATTGGAATAGAATTTAGTAACGAACTTTTTTAATTTTGAAACGTGTGTTAATCAAATCGCTGGTGTGGATTTTCGCTTTACAGTTGCTTGAGTTGATATTATATCTGTTTTTAGAATTGTCAAGATTTTTTGATTTGTTGAATCATCCAAAATTAATACATTTGTACTAATATTTATGATTTCATTCTGTAAAATAAGCAAAAGATCATTTTAGTAAACTTTTCAAAGACTCTTAAGGTGAGAATCCTGATCAATTATCAAAAAAAAACCACAATAGAATAATTGTTATATTAAAAGAATTTAAAATGGTTAAACAATACATATCTAACTGAAAACTTTCCAAAGAATCAAAGCTACAAGCATAACACCAACACATCCAACAATAACTATAGTACTACCACTATCACCTCCTGACTGGGCTATTATATATTTATAATAGTATTTCATACATTTATTTGAAGGAACACCGTATCTCGATCGTAATTGAGAGGCTGATAATTCTGAGTCATGAACTGAGCCTCCAGATTGATATCTTCTTCTTAATTCTGATGCTGGTAAATTATCATCCATTGATTATTTCAAATTTTATAAAAATATAAACTGAGGCTATATTTATATGAAAAGTCTATTAAACTAAGGAACATTTATAAAATTCCTGTTTTCTTTTATTCTTATTGTTAATTATGGAATTAGATGATATAGATGTCATTGGTGAGCTACCATATATTGATAGATTGGGTATAGTAATTGATAATGAATCAGATTCAACAGATGATTATGAAGAAGAGTATAGAAATCGAATGAATGAGTTAAAACATGTTGTAGACATGCCATTAGAGGATTATTTAAATGGCAATAACTTTGAAACAAAAACTGGTCTGTCTGTTGAAGAAATAGTACAACAATCACATGCAAGTATTAAAATAGATAATACAAACGTTTTGTTATACCAAGGTGATATAACAAATCTGAAACTTGATGCAATTCAAAATGCACCAAATTCATCACTGATGGGTGGTGGTGGTATAGATGGTGCAATACATGCGGCAAGTGGAATGGGCTTAAATATGGAATGCAGCAAACTGAATGGTTGTAAAACAGGTAATTCAATAATCACAAAAGGTTATGATTTACCTTCAAAAACAATAATTCATACAGTAGGACCAATGTATTTAGATAGTACAAAAGTACAAAACAAAAACGAATTAATTTCTTGTTATAAAACATCCTTAGAATTATGTGATAAATACAAACTAAAATCAATCGGATTATGTTGTGTATCGTGTGGTATATATGGATATCCTTTAGATAAAGCTAGTCACATCGCATTTAATACAGTATTGAATTATTTAAAAGATAATAAAAGTAGTAGTTTAAAATATGTAATATTTGTTGTATTTTTAAAGAATGAATTGGATCTGTATTTGCATATGTTTAATAATTATAAGCCTATAGTGTATCTTGACATTAAAACGGTTAATAGAAATAAGAATAATAGTAATAGTTTAATCAATGCAAATAGTCAATATTTATATCTACATACATTTAATACTATAGCTAAATCAGGTTATCCTTGTGAAATTAGTTTAATTGATGGCAGTAGTGTCAGTGGTGAATATATTGGTACTGAATCTGATAATGAGAATTTTATAGTTAGAAATTTGCAAACAGTTAGTGGTATTTATACTTGTGCTTTGATTCGTCGTTGTGATATTATGATGATGCAGATATTTCCTCCAAAGGAAGTACTGGATGAAGAGATTGATTTTCATTGCAGGTACTTGTTTAATAATCAATAATTAAGAATATATTAAGTTTTTTTCAAATTAGATTTTTCAAACTGTTTGTTTAATTCAAACTTTTTTTTCAATTTTTGAATTAAAGAATGTCGTTTTTCAAGAAATTTTTCAGTAAAAAGAAAAATAAAGAAGATGAGCAACAAGAACAAATGAAACATGAAGAAGAACCTCCAAAAGAAGAAGTTGATCTTGATTTTAAACTCTCTGGTGATGAAAATGATGGTAGTAAAAAGAATACCGTAAAAGAAGATAGAAATAAAGGAGAAGAAGCTTCAACTAAACTGGACAAAAGAGATGAAATAAAACCAGTAGTTCCTTTAAAAAACGAGAATAAATTCGAGAATAGTACAGCAGATGGAAATACAACAACAACAACAACTCCTGATTCTTTATTCAACCTAAGTAGTGTAAATGATACTTCCAAAAAATCAAATACACTGGAGAATAATAGATCGGAAGGAAATATACCATCAACAATCAAGCCATTTACTTCATTGGAAGAAACAACAAATCCACAATCACTCCATAATATTAATAATAATAATAATGACGATGATGTAGAGTCAGTAGGACCAATATCAACTATATTAGCTTCAACGAAGATTGATAGTACAACAGGAAGAACAACTTCAATAGTGAATAATACAAATAAAATACCAACTTTAGAGAATATCGATGAAAATGATGAATATGATTATGTAAGAGAATCAAATACTCATCATGACACTGTAATACAAACAAATAAGGATAATAGTAATAATAAAGATGAATATCCTACAGAAACACCTTTGAGTGAAAGTAACAATAATAATTCAATAAAATCATCCATAAAAGAAAATAATAATTCTACTATCAACAATGCTTCATTAAAATCTTCAATAAAATCAGAAACTACAATAAATAATAATAATAATAATAGTGATGGTTATTCGATAAAAACTTCAATTAAACCCAAAGCTGAATATATTGAACAATCTTCTCCATCATCATCATCATCATCTTATATATCATCAGATAATGAATCACCTCCAATAGGAACAATCAATAGATCAATTGATAATAATAAAAATAAAAGTGTTAAAGATGAATCACATACAACTAGAAAAGAAATAAAAATTAAACAAGTTACTGTGAAATCCAAAACTAATGAAGACAATGAAAATAATAAAGAAGAAGAAGAAGAAATAGATGATAGTATATCTAATAGTCATAAAAACAATGCTGCTTCTAAAATATCACCTCCTCCTTCTCCATCTTCTACTCTTTATAACACTAATAATAATAAATATGAAAAATATAAATCACCATCACCAGCTAAAAAACCATTTGATAAACCATTTGTTGTTAGTCCATCAAAACAATCACAAATACAATCACCACAATCACCAACTAATAATAATAATCCATATTCATCTCCTTATTCAACTATTGATAATAATCATAATCATTATAATAATAATATACGAAGATCATTTCTACCTAATTATTCATTACCACCACAACAACAACCATTACCAATGAGAAATCCATATAATAATAATAATTACAATAATCCAAGTTATTATTCACCTAGTAAATTAAATCAGAATTTAAGTATATTACCATCTTATCCTTATCTTAATCAAAATAAAGATTTTGATGACAAATATATTACATCTGGTAATGAATATGAATTTTTACAAAATATAACTGATATTGAATACAAAAAGAAATTCATCGAATATAAAACTAATCAAATATCAAAATTGAAAGATGAATTATCATTGAGAGAAAAGAAAAAAAGAGATAAAAGAAAGTATATATATATATATATATTAAATATTTTAAAATAGAATAAATAATATTGAATTAAAAAGACTTGAAAATATGATGTTTATCAGTGATTATAAAACACCAAAACCATCTGTCAGTTATACTTATACTATTAACAATAATACTAGACCGAGTTATTATACTGGTAGTTATTATGATTGTGATATACATAAGAAATTGAATAATATACAAAGAGAAGTTGAGAAATTAAACCATCAAAATGCTAATAACGCTACATGTATATATAGTTATGTTATTATATGCATAGTGAATGAATGTGTGAATGATGTATTTATTGAAAACCTAAGAAATGAACAAAGAAGTAAATCGGACTTATCTACAAGTTATTTGTGTAATAATTCCATACTTTTAATTGATAAAACATTAAATTCATTAGATTTACCTTAATTTTATTGTTTGTTATTGTGAAAATGAGGATTTAAAGAAATTTTACACTGAAACGAACATATTTTTATTATTCACAAAAAACATTTTTTGTCAAATGCCTTTATTTGGTCCAAATATAAATCTATTTTATGAGTCGATAGATAGATGTCTGGGTTCTTTATCTGTTGTATTTATTTTTAAATATAGTTTATGGATTAGGCTAAACGAGAAGCAGAACAAAAAGCAGAGATGGCAAAAAAGAAGATATTAATGGCAAAACCTAATGATCCAATTGTGGCATTAAGAATCGATGTGCAAGAAGAAATCAGATCTTACCGATACAGATTGTTTACACAAACATTATTTAATTATATGGGATATTTGAAAGATAAAAAAGTATTTTAATAATAATTATATCCAATTAGAGAATAATTGAAGGTAAAACTCCTTTACCAAGTGATTGTGAAGATTTGATAGCCATAATCAATACTCTTGGTAAATATAATGGCGTTTATAAAGAAATAACAGGATTTAAAGATGTAATTCAACAATTAGAAAAGAAATTTAAAACTTTACCAACAAAGAATATAAACAAAGATTATGATCTTCATTCTCTTGTCAGTAAGGAAATAACTGATCAAGAAATAGCAGAAGAATATCATGCAATAACAGGTAAAGAATGGCGTATAAATATATTTATATTTCTTTTTTATATTTATATTTATAGCTGTTGCAGGAACTCTACCCCCAATACAACCATATAGTGCTTTCCCATTGAATCCGGAATATCAATTTGGTCTTAATACTACCAATAATAATAATAATAATAATAATAATAATAATAATGGAGGAGGTGGAGGTATATCAGAACCATCATTTCCTCCAATTAATAGTGGAATAGGTAATATAACATCACCACCACAACAACCACCACAACAGCCTTATACTTTAAATCCATCATATCAACAACCAGCACCAACATTCCCAAATTTCAATAATACATCTCCACCAGTTCCACAAAATAGACCAAATTTTGTTCCAACAATTGTTCCAAACGGTTATCAATATGGTGGAGATATGCCTAATCCTCAACAACAACAGCAGCCTCAATTCATTCAACCTCCTCCACAACCATACTTACCATCTCAACAACCTCCTCAATCACCATATTCTCAACCTCCATCAGATAATCAACCTCAATATAATCTACCACCTCAACAATATGGATTAACACCTCCTCAACCATATTCTCAGCCAGACAATCAAAATCAATTTGGACAAAATCCATCTCAACAACAGCCATATGGACTTCTTCCACCAGATAATCAACCACCTCAACAACAACAGTTTCAATCACCTTATGCTCAACCTCCTCCTCTTGATAATCAACAACAATTCATCCAACCACCTCCTCTTCAACCATATGGTCAGCCACCTCCATATTCTCCTCCTCCATTAGATAATCAACAGTTTTATCACCCACCTACTTTAACTCCACCTCCTCAATTTATTAATCCATCGG
The DNA here is from genome assembly GCA_002245135.1 of Proteromonas lacertae. Classification (NCBI taxonomy): domain Eukaryota; class Bigyra; order Opalinata; family Proteromonadidae; genus Proteromonas; species Proteromonas lacertae. Next base: position 24,941 of record NGBS01000613.1, read on the forward strand.
GAGATAAAATTATTTTACCATCATCTAATAACTTTCCTCAACAACCTCCTCCACCACATTAATTTTAACAATATTCTTAATTCATTATTATATGCCTTATATATTATATTTTATGCTCTATTGTATATAATATAATTATAAAATAATATTTTCATATCTTATCACTCCCTATATCATGTTTTTTTTAACATTTTTCTAAAAGCTTGAATTACGATTTGCTTTTATTCAAACTGTTTTTTTTATAATGAAGCAAACAAGAATGTCTGTCAATGTATAAACTTAATAAATAGTTATACTATTATAGAGGGAAAGAAGAAGGCTATTATCTGCGAAGTATAAATGAAGGATTTATTTTTTCTAGATCAACAACTTCAAATTCTCTAGGGATTCAATTATTATTACGTAATAGAGATATATTAATAGTTCAAGGTGGAGGATCAGAATTTTACTCCATTCAATTCACTATGAAGCCAGCTTCCTTAATTACACTAAATATTGATATAGAAGATGATTTGCCAATATCACCAATATTTGTCTATCCATATTCCTTAACATTTACTCCAGATAATTGGGATACTCCACAAACTGTTAGAGTATAAAGGATATAAATAATTTATAATATGAATAGATTGATTTAAATCCTCACTATACACCAGAAGATAGTGATATAACAATATTAAAACTCAAACATACAGTAATAAGTGGTGATTCAAAGTATAGAAATATGAAGCCTTTATTACTTCCAATTTTATTATTTTTCCCACAAATAAAATATCTATTTACAGCAGGAGAGAATAGTTCTAATGAACTAGGCCATGAAAATACAAAAATTAATTTAATAACAAATTTTCCAAATCAAAAGAATAAAAAGAGTATTATAGATAATAATGAAAGTGTAGAATTTGAAGATAATGAAGATAATGAAGATGATGATGAAGATTTATTAAGTAATAATAATAACAATAGAAATAATAAAAATAAGGTTATTAGTATATCTTATGGAATGAATCATATTGCTTGTGTTTTAAACAATGTATATATATATATATATATATATATATTAATTATTATTTTATATATATTTATTTTAGAATAAAGTATATACATGGGGATTAAATCGTTGTTGTCAACTCGGAATCAACACTACCAATGTCTCTACAATACCAATACATGTTCCTTTTACTAATTCAAATATTAAAATAACCAAAGTATCGTGTGGAAGTCATTATACATTATGTATTAGTAAAGATGGTAAAATGTTTGGTTGGGGTTTGAATGAAGAAGGTCAAATAGGTGTGAGTAAAGAGAGTAAAATTATATCGAAACCAACAATGATAGGTATTGATGATGTGGTAGATGTAGCGTGTGGAGATGCACATAATTTGGCACTTTGTATATCTGATGGTGAATCAAAAGTATGATATTATTTTCCACTTTTTTTCCACTTATTTTTTTTCATCATTCTTCCCCTAAGCATATTTATAGTTATATTTATTCTAATATTATGAATTAGGTTTACAGTTGGGGAAGAGGTAAACATGGTCAATTAGGTCATGGACTTAACAAAATGATTCACAAACCAACACTCATCCTTTCCTTAGCAGGTTTAGATGTATTCTCCATCAATTGTGGTCATAATCACAGTGCAGTATTAGTAGATGATGGATTATTATATATATTCGGATATGGAGGTAAAGGACAATTAGGTAGAAGTAGTAATCAAAGTGTAACAGTCCCAAAGATAATTCCTTCATTGAAAAATATTAAAATTCGTAAAGTATGTTGTGGTGGTAATCATACAATAGCTTTAGGTGATATTGATAATGTTTATGGCTGGGGTGATAATTCATCCAATCAGATTGATGATAATGATAAAATCGCTTATTTAGAACCTAAATTAATTGATCAATTATCAAATCGACATATTATTTCAGTTAGTTGTGGAACAAATCATTCATTATACTTAAATGAAAACGGTAATGTTTTTTATCAAGGTAGTAATATTGGATATGAAGAAGGTAATATGTATATTAAAGCGAATGAAGGTGCTAGAGTTCCAAGTGAAATCAATGGTGATGGAATATATATGATTAATAGTGGTTATAATCATATATTGTTAGGAGGAATAATGGATAAAGTTCCAGTTGATTCTAGAAGAGAATAGTATATGAATATATTTTAATTTGATATCTATAGAAGAAATAAAGTATGGGATAAGAGATTATATTATCAAATGTGCAACCAAATCAAAAATAGTCAAACAACAACAACAACAGAATCGTATATTAATGAAACCCAAACCTCCATCTAATAATCATCACAAATCACGCCCTCACAGCGCTTATCCAACATTACATCCTTCTTATTTACAGAATACAGAACAAGATGATGGAATAGAGAGAGAAATTGAAATGAAACAATTATTTGATAAGAATCAATTAAGTTCTAATTTTTATAAGAATAATAAACCACCAGATGTAAATGATGTATAAAATTATATTTTTTATGTTTATTTATTTTGTATAGTATTTAACATCTGTTTATTCTTCAAGAACAGACAATACAAAGTATTTATTAAGAACCAATTATAATTATTATAATAATAATATGAATGATAGATCAAGAAGAAAATATAGACCACAAACTGCAAGACCAATTTTAGAACAATCTCCTTCACCAATAGTAAACAGTATAAATATATATTACTTTTTAATTATATATATTTTTATTCTTTAGGACCACCATCAGCAGGATATTCTCGTTATCGTCCTACTTCTGCAAATAGTAATAATTATAGACAAATATATGAAAGACCTCCCAAAGATATAATAATCAATGAATCTGTATTACATAAAAGACCAGTTATTAATAAAGAATTGGTTCATCCAATAGTAGTTGATTTAGATACAATATCCAGTGAGATTCAGAATATGGCACATAGTCCAAAAATACCCAATAGAATCAAACAGAAATTGATCAATTACAGTGGAATTACTGCTAAAAGCGCTGAACATCAGAATGAGTTGTATAAAATACTGTATGAATTGAAAAATGATATTGCAAAAGAACATAAAGAAAATGAACAATTGAAACATGATAATTTGTTGTTGCAAAAAGCTATTGAAGAATACAGTGTATTTATATAATAAATTTATTTTATGTTTAAATAATAGACATCTCAAGAGTTAGAAAAAAATCGTTTAGAAGAGCTTAGAAACAGAGTAATTAAGGAATACAACAAAGAAAGAGTAAATACTCGTCAAGATTATCAAGAAGTGTTGAATGATGATTTGTTATAATGTTGTTGTTAGTTAATAATTTAAATCTTTTATTCCTGTTGTGTATAAATTAAATTTTGAAAATAGATCCGTTTCTATATTTCTTTGACATCATCCGTTACAAATAAAATCTTGCTAGATTGGCATGATAGTGAATATATATTAATGGATAACTACGAAATTATAACTCAAATAGGTAAAGGGTATACTGATTTTAAGAGATCTTATTTTATAGAACATATGGGTGTGTTTTCAAAGCTACTCACAAAGATTCAGGTAAGATAGTTGCAATAAAAAAATTCAGAGGAACTGACAATAATGAATTATTAAGAAGAACTGCTTTGAGAGAAATCAGAATTATGAAAGTATATTCACATCACATTATTGCTGTAGAGGTTAAATCATCCAAATATCGTTAGATATATCGATGTATTTAGGCACAACGGAAAGTTTTATTTAGTAATGGAATTTATCGAGGGTTCTTTACTCCAACTATTAGAAGAAACAAAGACAGGAGTAAAGGTAGAATATGCTAGACCATTACTATTTCAGCTAGGAAGTGCAGTTGCCTATTTACACAGTAAAAATATCATTCACAGAGATATAAAACCTGAGAATATTTTAGTAAGTAATAATAACTTGATAAAACTATGTGATTTTGGATTTGCTCGTACTTTGAATATGGAAGGAATCTATACAGATTATGTAGCAACAAGATGGTATAGAAGTCCAGAATTGATAGTAGGATCAAACGTATATATATATATATATATATATTTCTTTTTTTCTTATTATATATATATTTTAGTCTTATGGAAAACCATGTGATATTTGGGCATTAGGATGTTTAATATTTGAAATGTTAACCAATGATCCACTCTTTGCAGGTAAAAGTGATATTGATCAAATCAGTAAAATCATCGAATTAACAGGACCATTTCCCTCATCTTTAATAGAATGTTTCAATATGAATACACAATTTGCCGGAGCAGAATTTCCACCTGTTACAAAATCATATCAATTAAGAGATATTTTACCTGATTGTGATGTATTAGCGATTGATTTAATGAATAAAATATTACATCCAGATCCAGAGCAAAGAATTACAATAGATCAATATCTGTGTCATGATTTTTTCATGTCTTATAAAAGTGAATTTATGCCAAAAATACAGAAGTTATATGATATGGAAGAAGAAGATTTAAAAGAATTAGAAATTACTGTATATTTCTATAATATTTATTGAATAGTTCATAAAACGTTCATCTCCAACACACAAAATGTTTCTATCTGATAATAACACAAGCAACAATAGCAATAATATTAATAACAATGGAAATACTAAGCAAGATAGTAAATTAGAGAAATGTGAATCTGAACAGATGTTACACAAACCTTTAAGACATACATCATCACTTACATTTCTACCACCAGATGGAAATATTTATAATTTTCAAAAAGATAAAGATCACAATAATGCAAACAGTAAAGATAATAATAAAGATTTACAAATACTTAGGCCTAAGTTGGTACTCTCTAAATGTAATTTAGATTCATCCTCTTTGATTATTAGCACAGCATTTCCTCCAATTAATTCTTCAAGAAGGAATAGAAGTAGTTTAATTGAAGAAAAAGTACCTCCTATTGTATATATATATATATATATATATATATAATTAATATAGCCAATTAAATTGAAGAGGAAGAGTATAGAATTTGATTCTTATAATTCTGTTGCTCCAAATTCAAGATATCCAGTTATACCACATCCAAAGTATAATTATATAATATATAGTATAATTGTAAATAGACAAACAAAATCCCCAGATGGATTTCCAGATTTATTAATTACCAACATGCATTTTAAATGAATAAATTAAATAACTTAATTGTTTGGATATTATATTCTTCTATATTACCCATTTTACTTTTTAATGTGTTGTATTTGGCGAGATATAAAAAACCTAACAATTAATAACGGATAATTTTTTTTATATTTTTAAATTTAATAAATGTATCGTCGTGGAGGGAAGAAAGTTATACCGACTGAAATACAAGAAGAAATAGCTAAATGTAATCAAACAGTATTAATTCGAAATATAACGACTTCATTTAGATTGAAAATAGAAAAAGTGTGACCAACGCTTTAGGTAGATTGATTACTGCTCTTGAGCATGTTTGTAAAAGTCATGAACAATTAGTTGAAGCTGAAAGTAGTCAACAGGACGTAGAAGTGTTGAGTGGTTGGGATACTGAAAACGACGGTTTTCAACAAGATTCCAATTTAGAAAATGTAATAAAATGTAGAAAAATGTTCAGAGTATTAATAATTAGATAATTTTGTCAATAGAACCAAGTAGATAGAGCCAAACAGTTTTACACAATGGTAACCAAATTACAGCGATTAATAAAAGATGACGTACAACAAAGGAATATGGTTACAAGAGTACTTCGATATTTTGATGACGAAGATTTCAATATGAACGACTATTTAATACTAAAAAAAGAATATCAGAGGTTTATTGATGAAAATAACATAGAAGAAAAGAATCTATTAAGTCACGTTCGAGATTTGAAAAATGCTGATTATGACAGTTATATTCCACCAGTAACAACAACAAATACAGTATCAGCACCAGTATCTGTGTCTATTGACCAAAATTCATGTAATTTGAACCCAAATACAGTAAATTCAATTGAAAGTAATAAAAATGTCATTGTTCAATCTCCTCATTTAAATAATTGTACAAATAATGAAAAAATATTATATCCATCTGTTAATGACAAATCATCTCCACTTCTATCACCAAAAGCATCAGCTAGAAATCTCACTGAAGCAATTAAGAGGAATATTAAGAGTAGTAGTTGTACATGCGGCGGTGGTAGTAGTAGCAATGATATGGATAATGATAATGATAATGATAATAATGGAATGACTGATTCTTCTGTTGAATTAGTCACTCCTTCTTCCAATGAGAATTGTAATAGTATATTATCACCCAAATCGCATCATAATAATCATTCAACACCAACAAGTATATAATATATATGTTATTTATAAATATTTATCAATTTTATAGCTCCAACCAAAAGTACTCCCAGAATATTGATGAGAGCTCCAAGTCCAATCAAACCAAATCCAAAATTATCAGTTGACACAAAAATAGGCAATAGTTTATCAATAAATTCAAATACACTTAATACAACTAATACAATAAATACATCTGTTCCTCAATTACCGCCAATTCCAAGTGTAAAATCAGTGAAAAGTGATGATACTGGAAGTTTAAGTAATGACAGCGGATATGATAGTGAAAGTAAGAAGAGAGCTATCGAATTATATGAATTATATGATTTTATCAGAAAGAATCTCGAAAAAGTATTTTATTATTTTATTATATATTGTTTATATAGTTACGTGATGTAATATTAAAAGAATTCGACTTAAAACAAAAATTAACAAAATTAAGACATCCTACATATATAATCCAATATGAAACAACACTGTCAGAATTAGTAGCTAATAAGGAAAGAATATTAATCGTTTTGACCAATACAATACAGTCATTGGACCATGAATCAAATCATTACAGAGTGATTGATTTGATTATTCAAACCTTACCAGGAGTAGAAGATGGTGATTATGAATTAAGAGAAGCGATTATAAGTGATGTAAATAGTCAAATTAAGAGTATAACAAGAAGTCAGAAGAAATTAGCGATGAGTATTAATAATTTAGCTGCTATTCCTGATGATAAGAAGAGTTACAGTGCTCCACATAGTGATTCGAAGAAAAAGAAGAAAGATATAACAGATATTTCAAATTTCTCATTGAATGGAATAACTGTGTATAAGTAATTTAAATGCCATTTTTATATAGTTTTTTGTTTTTTATTGAAAAAAAAAATAACAATATTAATCTAAAGTCAAATTATGTTCAATTCTATAAATTAATTGTGAAATTCACCACTTTAACAGCTCCAGTAGTTTCTTTCACACTAACCATCAAAATACCATTCTCATTTATATCCATAGTAATTTCAAATTTAACTTCACCTTCTTTTTTAGGTGGAATATCATTTATTCTACATTCATACAACTTTGTATTATTTGAAGCAACTAAATCTTCACCTTCATAACATTTGATACTAGCAGAAAGTTGGTTATCATGAGCAGTATAATAATTGTGAGTATGTTTATATGGAATTGGTTTATTCTTTTCTAATATAACACTCATTTTATCACCTTTTATTCCTATACCTATACTGTGTGATATTACATCATTCACTTTAATTGTTCTTTTACTTCCAGAAAGTGGAACTTTAAATCCCATTGATTGTACGATTGATGCTTTTGTAGTAGTACTACTACTTTTATCACCACTTTTTAATGGAATACTACTGGAAATTGAAGTATTCATTATTGTTCTACCTACAACAGATACATTCATACAGGAGAAACTTTCTTCTAGTGGTTTTCCATTTTCAGCATTGACTAATATTGTTGTTCCTTTTTCTTCTTTTTCTCTGACACCTTTTGCTATATCTTCAGCTAATATTGCAGCACCAATAGCTACAGCTTCATCTGGATTGATATCTTTGTTCAAATTTCTTCCAGAGAAGAATTCTGATAACATTTCTTGAACTCTTGGAATTCTACTACTTCCTCCAATTAATACAACATCTTTTATTTCTTCTTTTGACAATCCACTATCACTAAGTGTTTCTCTTACTTTATCCATAGTTTTATCAAATAATTTTTGATTTAATTGATTGAATAATGATCTTGTTAAAGATGTATCTACATCATTATCTTCCAACAAATCACAATTCATATCTGTTGATTCCATTTCACTTAATAAACATTTTGCATCATCACAAGCTTTTTTTAAATTATATAATTTCTTTGAATCTTTAGATATATCAACACCAGCTTCTTCTTTCAATTTGTTTAAGTAAAAATTAACTAAATTATTATCAATATCTTCTCCACCTAAATGAGTATCACCTCCTGTTGCTTTTACTGTAATTTCATTATTCTTTACTTCGATTATACTGACATCAAAAGTACCACCTCCAAAATCATAAACTAAAATTGTTGAATCAGATTTCTCTTTGACATACTTATATCCATAAGCAATAGCAGCTGCTGTTGGTTCATTAATCACTTGTAAAACATTTATTCCAGCTAATTCTCCAGCTTCTATTGTTGCTCTTCTTTGTGAATCATTAAAATAAGCAGGAACTGTAATAACAGCATGTTTTTGAGCTCCTTTTTTATCTGATGCAGCAGCAGCTGTATCACCAAGTTCTTTTAAGATATAACTGGATATTTGCTGTGGTGTAAACGATTGTTCACTTCCTTGATAGTTTACTTTAATTATAGGGAAATCATTATCATCATTAGTTACATTAAATCCCCAATGACTTATATCCTGTTGCACATTTGGATCAGAGAATTTATGTCCCATCAGTCTTTTTACATCATATACTGTGTTCTTCACATTTGTTCCCAGTTTTTGTCTAGCTGCATCACCGACGATTATCTTATCACTTTCAAATCCAACACATGACGGAATTGTGTGTTTACCGTTAGCAGCAGGTATAACTGTGTATTTCCCTTCACAACTAGTAGCTACACATGAATTTGTTGTTCCTAAATCGATTCCACAAGTAAATAAAGACATTTTTGATAAAGTGAACTATTTTGCACGATTTGATTAAACCTCAAATTTCATTTTTTGAATTTACATTAACAATGAATTTTTTTGGATGGGGCAAAAAAGATCCTTTGGTAGATATGAAGCTAGAGGATTATCTTGCTAAATACCCTAAAATGAAAAAAGGTGGATTAGAAGCTGAAGAAATAGAAAAACACGCTTCTGCTTGTATAGAGATAGATGGTCATAAAATGTTGGTATATAAAGGAAATATCACGAAACTACATATAGATGCGATTCAAAACGCTGCTAACTCTTCGTTGATGGGTGGAGGTGGTATAGATGGTGCAATTCATGATGGTGCAGGTTATAGTATACACGAAGAATGCTCTAAGTTAGGTGGTTGTAAAACAGGTAATTCCAAGATAACAAAAGGTTATGATTTACCTTGTGCTACAGTGATTCATACAGTAGGTCCAATCTATGATAAATATACTCCAGGAAAGTGCAGTCATGAATTGAGATCTTGTTATAAAACCTCTTTAGAATTATGTGATAAATACAAACTAAAATCAATCGGATTGTGTTGTGTATCGTGTGGTATATATGGATATCCTTTAGATAAAGCTAGTCACATCGCATTTAATACAGTATTGAATTATTTAAAAGATAATAAAAGTAGTAGTTTAAAATATGTAATATTTGTTGTATTTTTGGCCAAAGAACATGATGTTTATAAAGAAATATTTGAAAAATATAATAAAGGTGAATATAAAGAACCTGTTATGCTTGAAATTGAAACTCCTAAAGTTATTGCAAGAAGAAAGAAAGAAGAAAAAGTAAAAAAGATAGACAATGATATAGAAAGAAAAGAAAAAGAGATTAGAGAATTACATAAAGAAAAAGAAAAGTTATTAAAAGAGATGGAAGAAGATGATAAAAAAGAAGAAAAAGAAGCTGTAGCTAAAGTAACAGATAAAGAAAAAGAAAAGGAAAAAGATACAGCTAAAACTACAGTTATAGATTCAACTGAAAACGCAGATAAAAAGGAAGGTAAAGAAAACAAAGATGAACATTCAGAAACAAAGACAAATGAAGATAAAATAGTTGAACAAAACCCAAATACTACAAAACCAGAAGAAAATAAAACTGAAGAGAATAAAGAAGAAGTAAAAGTGGCAGAAGGTGAAAATAAAGAAGGTAAAAATAAAACTGATGGAGATAATGAAGGAAGTGAAAATCCAACTAAAATACCTAAAACATCAGAATAAAATATATTCATTATTATATTATTTCTTTAATTAATTTGTAATTATAAAAACAACAACAATTTATTTACTCTTGATAGGATCGTGATAATATTTATATAGTATATTTGATTTATTACTCTTAATTACTGAACATAGATCATTTTCACTCAAATTGGATATATTCTTCAAGCTTTTATATGTATTTAGTAATTTACTATTATAACTATTACCAATTCCTGGTATTGTATTGCTAGATTGAAGTATTCTTTCACTTGTTGAAACACTCTTTATTTTAATATCATTATAGTAATTATCAACATGCACTATACCAATTAATAGATTCACTAACTCACTAGTACTATTAGAAGTCCTGGGAAGTTTGGTAGGAATAATAAACTCTCAAATATTTGTTTGCTCTTGTTAAAATAACCTATTTCTCCATATATTGTAATCATTGTTCCTAATGTTTTATATAAAGGAGTCAATTCTTTTACTAACATATAATCAAATAGCATTGTAGCTAATTCATAACTGGACTGTTCTCTTAGATCAACCAATGTTTGATGAAGAAGTTCCAGATTGTTTTCATTTATCATCTTCATATATGATTTTAGTGGATCTTTAAGAGGTATTACTGATTTTGGATTTGCTGGTGCTGCAAAATATCTTGGAATGGTGCTAATCACTGTATTAATTGAATTTCTTGATAATTTTGTAATATTAGAAGTAAAAAGTGTTCTAGATATTGAATATATGATTTTTGATTTATTAAACATATATGCTATGGATTAAATGAAAATTTAAATGTCAAACTTGTTTGAAATGATTATTTTGATTTTTAGAACAAAACAAAGACTTAACTGTATTTCAACTCTGTTTATGTAATAGTTTCATAACTCATTATGGTGTGAAAGTATAATTTAACAATGATTTAATTGTGAAATAGAATTAAAAAGATAAAATATGTAAATACATTATTGTTATTTAGGAATTTCAAATATCAACAATACTATTATTGTGATAATTAATCAAATCTGACAATTTCTGTTGAATAATCATTCCATTGCATTAAAACTACACTGAGGAAGAGTATTCTCTTATTTCTATAGAGTAGTTCAATTTAATAAAGCGGTTAATTTTGTTTTAAATAATTTTTCGTTATTAGTGAGGCTTAAACAAATGTTATAATTATCAAATGTCGTTTTTTCACTATACATTTTAATCGTTTAATAAGTTATTCCTTAAAGTATGGCTTATATACAATTCTTATAACTTTAAAAGTCATCTGTTACATTTTACTAACCTAAATATTCTATTTTTCAATTTATTGACTATTCATTTTACATTTATAATAAATAGGTAATAAAAATATATAGAAAATGCCAGTTGATCAAGAATTACATAAAGCAGCGTATATATACAATAATTATATTGAATAGATATAAAGGAAGTGAAGGAGGTGTTATTGGAGAGTTAGAGAAGGGAGTTGCAGTAGATATTCGAGGAGCACAAGATAGAACCCCATTACATGTATTATATTGGATTATATTGTTATTATAGAGAGCTGTTGGTGGTGGACATGTGAAAATAGTACAAATCCTTCTGGAGCATGGTGCAGATGTTAATTTAGCAGATAAAGCTGGTAGATGTCCTATCCATTGGGCTGCACTGATGGGTAGTGTAGAATCTGGTCAATTGTTGGTAGATCATGGAGCTAATATTAATCAAACGACATCATCAGGTGATACTCCGTTACACATGAGTGCAGAAGAAGGTAAAACTGATTTTGTGAAGTGGCTTATGGAAAAAAGCTGTGATACTACAATAAAGAATGCAGCTGGTAAATTCGCTGTAGAATTAGCTAAAGATAAGGGAAATAAAGAAATATGCCAAATCATTGATCCATCAGGAGGATCATGTGTTATCTGTTAGTTTTTTAATTTATCATTTTTTGCCAATCAAACTTGTGTATATTTTACTATTATTTTATATTTTATTTCAATTTGTTTATATGTAAACATCCTTAGAATTATGTGATAAATACAAACTAAAATCAATCGGATTGTGTTGTGTATCGTGTGGTATATATGGATATCCTTTAGATAAAGCTAGTCACATCGCATTTAATACAGTATTGAATTATTTAAAAGATAATAAAAGTAGTAGTTTAAAATATGTAATATTTGTTGTATTTTTGGCCAAAGAACATGATGTTTATAAAGAAATATTTGAAAAATATAATAAAGGTGAATATAAAGAACCTGTTATGCTTGAAATTGAAACTCCTAAAGTTATTGCAAGAAGAAAGAAAGAAGAAAAAGTAAAAAAGATAGACAATGATATAGAAAGAAAAGAAAAAGAGATTAGAGAATTACATAAAGAAAAAGAAAAGTTATTAAAAGAGATGGAAGAAGATGATAAAAAAGAAGAAAAAGAAGCTGTAGCTAAAGTAACAGATAAAGAAAAAGAAAAGGAAAAAGATACAGCTAAAACTACAGTTATAGATTCAACTGAAAACGCAGATAAAAAGGAAGGTAAAGAAAACAAAGATGAACATTCAGAAACAAAGACAAATGAAGATAAAATAGTTGAACAAAACCCAAATACTACAAAACCAGAAGAAAATAAAACTGAAGAGAATAAAGAAGAAGTAAAAGTGGCAGAAGGTGAAAATAAAGAAGGTAAAAATAAAACTGATGGAGATAATGAAGGAAGTGAAAATCCAACTAAAATACCTAAAACATCAGAATAAAATATATTCATTATTATATTATTTCTTTAATTAATTTGTAATTATAAAAACAACAACAATTTATTTACTCTTGATAGGATCGTGATAATATTTATATAGTATATTTGATTTATTACTCTTAATTACTGAACATAGATCATTTTCACTCAAATTGGATATATTCTTCAAGCTTTTATATGTATTTAGTAATTTACTATTATAACTATTACCAATTCCTGGTATTGTATTGCTAGATTGAAGTATTCTTTCACTTGTTGAAACACTCTTTATTTTAATATCATTATTGTAATTATCAACATGCACTATACCAATTAATAGATTCACTAACTCACTAGTACTATTGTAGGGAAGAGTTTGCATGTGATTATTGAAACTACATACTTGTAACTAAAATATAATATTTATAAAGATAAAATATATACTGTCAGAAAGTAATTTGAAGGACAACTCTTGGCATTTACAAATATTAGCTTAATTCCATCTTTTTCGTATTTTTCACACTTTTTAGGAATTAATGGTTCATCATTTTCATTATTATCATATAATATACACCGAAATGTTCCGTTAATAATTATATCACAATGAGGTAGATTTTCATTAATAAATGTTATTTGTTTTTCTTTTAACTCCAATTCTAAATCAGAATTCATATACTTACTACTTAAAGATAATAAACTCATTTTTTGATCTTTTGGCGCCTAGAATATATTTGTTATTTTTATGAATATTTAGTTATAATATAATTATTCCAATAAACTGTGTAAAACAAATCTATCAATTAGTTTAGAAAAATCAAAATTATAAAAATATGAAACGAATAGTATTTTGAAACATTTATATTTTTTCTTATAAATATACTTTGAATATAAATAACACAAGGAATGTGTAATAAAATATATTAATATAATAATTGAATTAACAATAAAAACCAAAATGTATAATAATTCATTGTCAAATATTGAAATGACAAAATATGAGATTCTTTAACAATATTCATCAATAAATCATTCATTGGCACATTAAGTAACAACAAAATAGTAATAACAACATATGGACATGATATAAAAACAGCGAAATATTGCAATAATCTAAAGAAATTAAAAACAAAAAATATATATACTTTATATGTGTAAAATATAACATAAATATTGTACAAAGAAGAGTCATAAATACAAATGCCAATACAAAACTATTATATCCGTTATTCAATGAACAGCCAATGAAATAAAACAGTCCATATCCAATAGCAAATGAAATATGTTCCTTTGTAATTTCTATTCCACTGAATGACTTTAATAATTTTGTAATTATTTTATAACATATTGTTATTGATATTATATCTATTATAAATATAATAATAATATATACATAATGTAGTAAAAAGATACAAAAATTGATAATTATTAATATATTCTATCAAAACTGGAGCAATTTCATTACATAATAATTTCAATAGTGTAAAACTACTCATAAATAAAATCAAAGGAGTAAAAGTGGGATAATTCTTCTATATAAATAGATAAAAATATAAAAAATATACAGTTGTTTCTAGTGTATCTCTAAATATACTGACAATATATGAATAAATAACAACTCCCATTAAATACAGAGGATATAACATCTCACCACTTGATATAAAGTAATACGTATTAATTATAATATAATTAAAATGAGAATGATGTAATCTCTCTTCAAGGAATTGAATTGTTCCAAAGAAATCATCCAAAGAATGAATGAATTCTATTGGATTATAATTGCTGGAAATTAGTGGAGATGAATTTTCCGCTGATAATGTGAATGAATCAATTCCATAACTATTAATTATTATTATTATCTATTTAATACTTTAATGTGATTCTATGTGGTCCTGTTCCTACACATGTAAATAATGAATACAATTGATTTAACAATGAATTAAATAATATTTCATATTTACGAGAATAAGCTGATGGAAAAGTACTATTTAAAATTATAAATAAATAATAATTATTATTATATACACATCAGTACTTAGTGAAATATCACAATATTTAGTTAAGGCAGTGATTAAATCCATATTGCATACTCTTGCATTGTCACCTATATAATTTATACCAATATATTGGAATCGATCGAGTATATCTATATTTAATATTATTGATTCTCGTATTATTCCACTTCGAATCATTGAAAATGGTTCATGATATTTCTTTAACCAGTAACTTAGAGATTCTTCATCAATTATACTCTTTATATTTCCATTGTTATATTCCATATTATTCTCAGGCAAAAGTAATAGTATTATATTATTTGAAAATTTGTTTGTTTCGTACCACTGTTTGAATAATGGTAATAATGTGAAAAAAATGTGACAGGAAGTTGGATTTGAATTAGTGATTATTTCTGCTTTTGGATGGTTTATTACTAATAAAATAGTATTGGTTGTAGCTCCAGCGGAAGGGGGATGCATAATTCCATATAAAAGTGTGCTATTGTTGTGATATGGTAAGAGAGATGGTGTTATATGATGATCTGACATTAGTTGTTGAAGATCTTCTAAAGGAGTTCTACTTCTAATCCATTCATCTTGAAAAGATAAAGCTTCTGCGAACTATAATATTATATATATAAGGGAAATAATTTAATTATACATTAGCTGAATTGTAAACAGAATGATATCTCTGTTTTAAAGCATTTTCGTCAACATATGTAGAACGAACTTTCATCTCTCCTGTTCCAATTGATATTGCGCAAAAAAGGAATGACCAAGCAATAACAATCAAAAATACTGGGAGTCTAACAATAAATCTTCATAATCTTCATACCTTAAATATATTTGAAAGCGATGACCTTGATATATGATTTGATAAACTATATATCGTAGTAATTGACCAATTTTGTTTGCCATTAAACAAGAATAAATGAAATTTAATTAATTGGTGTTACGAAATTTTTGTCTATCAGAATTATACCCAAATGGCTTTATTGAGTGAAATAGAAGATTATCTTACTCAGTTTTATAGTCCCGGTGTTGATGAGTCTACCAAAATGATGCTAGGTATGTTACCATTAGAATTAATACATTCTGTAGATATTGAGTTAAACACTGTGAAAAGTTCATTTGAAAACAGTGAAGAATTGTTAGTAGCTATTAATACAAGGTATTGTTCTTATTAATCTAACTATATTTTAGTTCTAATGACTATGTTTTGTTTTACTTAGCTACATGTCTATTAGATTATGTTAAAAGGAAATTAGATGTATAAATTAACAGGTGATATTCTTTTAATAGGTAATTACAACAGAAGAAATCCTTCATATTGTAGAATGCATAGATCATTTCTATTTTGCTTTAAAACCATATTCTAAATTTATAATAGAAGAATACTGCCATGTATTATACTACTGTTTACATTACCTTCCAAACGATTCTTTGAATAATTACTTCCAACATTTCGAATCTCAACTTCAAGGTGTGCCAGAAGTATCAGAAAGAGCGCTATACTTATATCACAACATACTTTTATCACTAACCTTCCCAAACCAACCATACTTATCATCTCAAGTTATATCATTTCATCAAATTTTATTTCCTCATTTCTACATTATTCGTGATTTACTTATTCAACTTTATTACAAATACTTTCAAACAGATTATCATATACTATCAGAGCTGATAGTTGAGTGTATAGTTACACTATTTTCTTTGATAAACAAAGGAAAAGAACAACAATCACTTATTAATGAAAATTTGATCAATTTATGTTTGAATTGTATTAAATCTGAATCGCAGTTGAAGTATATAATATTATTTATATAATTTTTTATTTTTTATTCTTTTTTATAGTGTTAAATGTCTAGAAGCATTGGAACTATTCATTAATCAAAATCAAATTCCACTCGAATTAAAGACAATCATATCGAACATATCAGAAACAATATTTGATTGTTTAAATGTATAAATTATATTATATTATATATATAGTTGTTTTGTAATTTATCACCAGATCAATATGATATTTATAGTGAATTTTTTGATGCTTTTAATAAGTTTTTAGATGGATTTTTTCAAAGACATTTAAATACTCTAAGAGAAACTACAGAAGATGGTAAAATAGTTGAAATATTCAATATATTGTATAATTTATTATTATTATTATATAGATTAAAATATACATTTTTATCACCGACATCTTATGTTGATTGTATTATAATATGGAATTCCATCATTTCTTCATATACAAATGAAATGGATAATTCTCCATTAACACCTCAACAACACGAATTCTTTACAAATATATTCTTATCTTTTCTCAACAAAATTTTACTAACAAAAGATAATTTCTTATTGCAATTTGATAATAATGTCAATTATAATGGAAATATAATCACTCTAATAGAAGCTACCATCCAAAATTGAAGCTATTATTAATGACTTAACAAATGAGAAAATTATTGATATAAAATTAATAAAATTTAATGATACAATAACAGAAAGAGAATATATAAGAAATATAACTTGTGAATTATTAAGTTTACTTTGTCAACTAACAAATCCAATAGCTACAGTAATATTTGAATTATTTAAGACGTATATCACCAATCTAAACTTTGCAGATAAGAATAGTTTATATGAAGATGTAATCACTTTAACTGATGTATATTTTTATCATTTAATATTATATTTTGTGATAGGCTTGTGGTTTGATATGTTTTAGTCCTTCAAAAGAAGAAAGAAATACAAAATATGATATTTTTACACATTTATTATTAGTAACACAAAAGATATTACAATCATCTTTACCATCTGAACATTTGTCATTGTTGCATTCATTGTTTATATCATTATCAAAGTATAAATATATATATATATATATATTATTTATTATTTATAATGTAAGATATGAATGTATTTCTTTATGGTATATTCGAACTAATAATATTGAATCATTTTTACCCAATTATTCACTATTTGTTGATATAACTGTTACATTTTTAAATTATAATAAAATCAATCCAGTTACTCAATACTTATACTTGGATGTTATAAACTTCTTTATATCCTTTCAACAGATTATTAACCAATATCTTTTATTCAATAATGAAGAATCGTTAAAGTTATACAGTTCAATTCAATCGAATATTCTCAATCTATCATTCCCTAATAATATATTATTATTAAACTATTTAAATCTTTTCATTAATAATATAAACTCCAATAATACAGAAGAAAGGCAAATACACATCCAAAATATATTCGTTACAATTCATGGGATTATTGATAAAGTGAAAAATAGTGATTTATCGAAGAATGTAAGAATTAGTAATCCGATGTTTAAGGAAATGAGTTTATACTTTAAAATGTTAAGTATTATATTAAATAGTAACAAATACAGTAATAAATTTGTAAAAACAATGTTGTACGAGTTAATTCAACCTTCAATACAGTTTATATTCATCATAATTCCAACATATTTCGATATTTATAAAGAGAATAAGAATTTTGTGAATTTGATTATTGTATTGTATAGATTCTTTGGCATTTTGAGTAATGTTTATACATATTCACAATTGGATGATATCTATAATAATATAATTGAAATTATATTGAAATTTCAATCAATAGAATATGAATTAACAAGTATATATATATATATAATATTTGTTTTATGAATGTATAGATGCTGATTATATTAAAGGATTACTTTGTGCAATTCAAACACTATTATTGAAATCTTTATCAGAAGAATCAACCAATAAGATATTATTGATATATTATAATTATATTAATAAATATTTCAATATAAAACTCAGTGTTGATATATTGAAGGAGATATGGAATGTTACAAAAATGTTGATTTATTTCAAATCAAAACTGTTTTATCAAAATAATCAGTTTGAATCTGTTGAAAAAGAGAACTTTTATAAAATGTTATTGCATATACTTTGTGAATTATTAAAATCTGAAGATATTGATTCTTTATTCATTGAAGATATAATAAAGTCGTTATTAGAATTTAACAAATGTAAAAAATTCTTTTCGAATGTTTTAATGAGAGATTTTGTTAATCAATTAATATTGACAGTTTTCAATATTTTGGTTGAAAAAACTAGAGATAGTAATTATGAAGAGTTTATATCTTTATTATATCAGTTGATGATTGGTAATATAGATACATTCAGGTTGATTATTGTTAATTATATAAATCAAATGGAATTGAGTGATAAAATGAAGAATGCAATAGTTGTAAATCTTCCCAATGATGATGATGAGTATAATTTTAAACATAATATGAAAGCTTTGATAAATGATTTGTCATTATTGAATAAACACAATTAATATTTCTATATTATATGCTTGTAATTATTGATATATTGTATGTTTTTTTTTACTACAGTAATAAAACAACAAAATACTTATTCATTAATCACATTTGTGTCAACGGTTATTTCAGGTATTAATTTCTCATATTCAGAAATTAACTTTAACCTATTATCTATTTCTTCTAATATTTCCTCTTTTATACTCAACAACTCACTAAATTCCTCATCATTTTTCCATTTCGTCTCTATAATTCCATACATGTTCAAAATCATTGTTTTATTCACATAATTCATATTACACTTCAATATTGAATCAAACATTAATTTAAAATTGCTTTTATTATCTTCAAATAAAACTATCATATTTTCTATCTCTTTTTCACTTATCAGTTTATCTTTATTGCTTTGAACTTTCAAACTATTTAATCCAGCTATATAATATTTAATTGAATTATCATATTCCTTATGATTGTAATATATCGTTCCAATCATCATGTTATATTCAAAATTCTGTATTATTGGCATTTCTATTTCATTATCTTTAACTATTTTATTGATTAATTCAAATTTATTTAATTTTGACCAACTATACAATATATAACTTAACGCTTCTAAATTTCTAAATATAATATCATTATTATTATTTACATATACATAAATATCATTCAACAATTCATATTTACTTAATCTTAATAGTTGTTTTAATAACAAATTCATTTCATATCCAAATATTTCATGTCTACTTTCTAAGAAAAGTTCAATCGATTTCATTATGTCATTATCACTTAATATATAACAACTATATAATATTTCTTTAATATCATTATTTTTGTAATAATGATAATATTTAGAAGCTAATTTAATATATTGTTTCACTTCAATTTTTCTGTTTATATTTGCATAACAATACAATACTTTACTTATATTATCAGCGTTTAATTGATATCTTTCTTCATTATTATTAATTGTATTTATATAATGATTTATTATTTCTTTTCTATTCAAATACTCACATGCTTTTACAATATATTCAATTTGATTAATTAGTATGAGCTTTTTGTTATTTACTATTTCTTTCATTATTTCATATAATATTTCCACATACTTATTCTCTTTACATAAACTTCTTATGTAATATGTAAAATGACTTGATGATATTTTATTATTATGATTATTTGTATAATTATTATAGATTTCTATACTTTCTTTATACATTTTACATGAATCAAAACACTTCAAACAGGTGTATAATATCATTTCACTTATTTTTAGTTCATTTTCTATTATTTTATAGATTCTGTATAATTCTTTTCCGTTATTTCTTTCATATAGACTCATAATATATGGTAAATATATTTCTATTTGATTTGGATATTGTTTTTGAATTATTTTAAATATTTCATCAAGTTCTGTATATTTCTCATTTGAATAACATGACTGTAAATAAGCTGAACATATTAGAGGTCCTGGGAAGTTTGGTAGGAATAATAAACTCTCAAATATTTGTTTGCTCTTGTTAAAATAACCTATTTCTCCATATATTGTAATCATTGTTCCTAATGTTTTATATAAAGGAGTCAATTCTTTTACTAACATATAATCAAATAGCATTGTAGCTAATTCATAACTGGACTGTTCTCTTAGATCAACCAATGTTTGATGAAGAAGTTCCAGATTGTTTTCATTTATCATCTTCATATATGATTTTAGTGGATCTTTAAGAGGTATTACTGATTTTGGATTTGCTGGTGCTGCAAAATATCTTGGAATGGTGCTAATCACTGTATTAATTGAATTTCTTGATAATTTTGTAATATTAGAAGTAAAAAGTGTTCTAGATATTGAATATATGATTTTTGATTTATTAAACATATATGCTATGGATTAAATGAAAATTTAAATGTCAAACTTGTTTGAAATGATTATTTTGATTTTTAGAACAAAACAAAGACTTAACTGTATTTCAACTCTGTTTATGTAATAGTTTCATAACTCATTATGGTGTGAAAGTATAATTTAACAATGATTTAATTGTGAAATAGAATTAAAAAGATAAAATATGTAAATACATTATTGTTATTTAGGAATTTCAAATATCAACAATACTATTATTGTGATAATTAATCAAATCTGACAATTTCTGTTGAATAATCATTCCATTGCATTAAAACTACACTGAGGAAGAGTATTCTCTTATTTCTATAGAGTAGTTCAATTTAATAAAGCGGTTAATTTTGTTTTAAATAATTTTTCGTTATTAGTGAGGCTTAAACAAATGTTATAATTATCAAATGTCGTTTTTTCACTATACATTTTAATCGTTTAATAAGTTATTCCTTAAAGTATGGCTTATATACAATTCTTATAACTTTAAAAGTCATCTGTTACATTTTACTAACCTAAATATTCTATTTTTCAATTTATTGACTATTCATTTTACATTTATAATAAATAGGTAATAAAAATATATAGAAAATGCCAGTTGATCAAGAATTACATAAAGCAGCGTATATATACAATAATTATATTGAATAGATATAAAGGAAGTGAAGGAGGTGTTATTGGAGAGTTAGAGAAGGGAGTTGCAGTAGATATTCGAGGAGCACAAGATAGAACCCCATTACATGTATTATATTGGATTATATTGTTATTATAGAGAGCTGTTGGTGGTGGACATGTGAAAATAGTACAAATCCTTCTGGAGCATGGTGCAGATGTTAATTTAGCAGATAAAGCTGGTAGATGTCCTATCCATTGGGCTGCACTGATGGGTAGTGTAGAATCTGGTCAATTGTTGGTAGATCATGGAGCTAATATTAATCAAACGACATCATCAGGTGATACTCCGTTACACATGAGTGCAGAAGAAGGTAAAACTGATTTTGTGAAGTGGCTTATGGAAAAAAGCTGTGATACTACAATAAAGAATGCAGCTGGTAAATTCGCTGTAGAATTAGCTAAAGATAAGGGAAATAAAGAAATATGCCAAATCATTGATCCATCAGGAGGATCATGTGTTATCTGTTAGTTTTTTAATTTATCATTTTTTGCCAATCAAACTTGTGTATATTTTACTATTATTTTATATTTTATTTCAATTTGTTTTTATGTGGATGTTAAACCAGAGAATAGATTTTAAATGAATAAATAAAGATTAGAATTTTTATAATTTCCTTGAACAATCTTGAAAATCTTGTACATATTTATTACATTTCAATACATCACTGTATTGGTCATAACAATTCAATATAGCTTTCATTGGAATTTCACATTTATCTGAATTTTTGTGTTGTTGTGATTCTCTTTTCTCCACTTCTGCTAGAACACCATCTACATTACTTGCATGGATGTTTACATCATGTTCTGCTCTTTCAGTGAATTTTATTCTGTAACTTTGAACAGCATTATATTTTTCACCTGAATCAGTGGGAATTGAATTATTAATTTGCTCCTGCATATCATTTCTTCCCTATTTAATTATAAATATTGTATTTACTTTTTCATAAACCTCTTCTAAAGTAGGTAGATTGTAAGGAAAACTATTTGATAAAAAATAGACATATATACAGATCCTCTTCATCGTCATTACCTTGGTTAACTAGTCTCTTTTGTAATCTTTCAGATATCTACAACAATAAAATATCATAATACTTCAATAGGTGGTCTTATAGGTATATCTATATTAGACTTATTAGATTGTGAAGATTCTGATGACTGAGATGACCCCATTGAATAGAAAAATAATTATATTTAAAATTAAAATTGGGGATTGGTATAAATCGTCATTTTATTTTGGAAAACCTAAAAATTCATTTTTGTTTTTAAATGCCAACAATCTCTGTAGAGCCAGAAGATTTGTTCAGCAGGATTGGACAGTCATTCAACCAAGAAGAATTCAGCAATCTTTGCTTCGAATTTGGAATAGAACTTGATGAAGTTACAACTGAACATGTTATGAGCAGAAAGAGAGAAGGAGAGAATGACGAGAGAGAAATATATAAGATTGATATACCAGCCAATCGTTATGACTTATTATGCGTTGAAGGCTTAGCTAGAGCATTAAGTATATTTTTGGGTAGAGAATCATTGCCGAAATACATTCTAAATGCAGGAAATCCACCAATTAAAGCAATTGTAAAGAAGAATGTTGAAGTATATTTTCATTTTATAATTAATTAAGAATGTTCGTCCCTATTTTGTATGTGCTGTATTAAGAAATTTGAAATTAGGTTTAAAAGGATTTAACAGCTTTTTAGATTTACAAGATAAACTTCATTTCAACATTTGTCGTCAACGTACAATTGTTGCAATTGGTACTCATGATTTAGATACTATTGAGCCTCCTTTCACTTATGATGCATTACCACCTGAAGAAATCAGATTTGTTGCATTAGCTCAAAAAGATGAGAAGAATGCAAAAGAAGTATCATATTATTTAATTTTTTAATTATTTATATAGTTAATGGATTTCTATCGTGATCCAAAGAACGTAGATTTCAAACATTTAAAACCATATGCTGATATGATTTACGATTGGGAGAGATATCCAATAATTAAAGACAAAAACGGAGTTGTATTATCTTTACCACCTGTTGTTAATGGTCGACACACTGAAATGTCAAAAGATACAAAGAATGTTTTCATCGATGTAACTGCCACAGATTTGACAAAAGCTCGAATAGTTTTGAACCAATTAGTATGTTTATTCTCAGAATATTCTGAAACAAAATTTTCAATTGAAACTGTAGAAGTAGAATACGAAAATGGAAATCATTATGTTTGTCCAGATTTGAGTAACAAAACCATTGAAGTTCCTATTCCTCATTTAAATAAATTATTAGGTTTACACGAAAGCGCTGATTCTATACAAAAGAAGTTATACAAAATGTACTTAGAAAGTGAATATAATAAAGAAAAAGACAGTTTAACCGTTTACATTCCACCAACTAGAGCAGATATAATTCACAGTTGTGATATTGTTGAAGATTTAGCTATTGCATATGGTTATAATAACTTAGAGAAAGTTCCACCACCTGTAAACACTATTGGAAGTGAACAACCAATCAATAAACTCAGTGATTTATTAAGATATGAAATAGCTAGTGCAGGTTATACTGAAATAATGACTTTAGCTTTGTGTAGCAAAGATGAAGCTTCTACTTTATTAAACCATAAGAATATCGATGATATATGTGTTACATTGTCTAATCCAAAAACAGTTGAATTTCAAATATGTAGAATTAATCTATTAACAGGTTTATTGAAGACTATTCAAAATAATAAGGCAATAAAGATGAAAGATGGTTTGAAATTATTTGAAATTAGTGATGTTGTTTTAAAAGATAAATCTACTGATACAGGTTGTAGAAATGAAAGAAGATGTATAGCTTGTTATATGGGTCCTACTGCAGGATTAGAAATAATTCACGGTTTAATCGATAGAATAATGGAATTATTAGGTGTAAAAAGTCATGTAAAAGAGAGTGAAGAAGATAAAGATAAGTGGCATTATTATTTAAGAACTTTTGATGATGATTTATACTTCAAAGGAAGAAGTGCTGAAGTTATTTTAGAAAAGAATGATAATAGTAAAATAGTGTTAGGAAATATGGGTATTATTCATCCCCAAGTATTATCTAATTTTGAATTAGTTTATCCATGTTCTGTAATGGAAATAAATATTGAGCCATTTGTTTGAATGATGAAATGTATTAATTTTTATATTGATTGATTTTTTTAAATATATGTTTTTGTGTATTAAAAAAGAAAAACAAAGAAAAAAAAAACATTAGAATTATTGCAAAATGACTGTAATAATAATCTCACGATATCATTATATATTCCATATTTCCATTCATTAGGTACACATTAGAAGGTTTAATATTGAGTAAAAAACAATCTGCAAGAAATGAGCTATTCTCATAGAATTTTAATATTATTTTATCTTTTATTCTAAGATTTTTACCATCTTGATATTACTTTGATGTTGTATAACCAAATCAACTTCATTCTTACCTTTATCAACTCTCTCTTTTATCTTAAAAAATAATTATAAATAAAACACTTGTGAGTCAGATGGTAACAGCGAGGATAAAATATCACTTACAAAAGAATTATTATACAATAGTACATAAATACAATATGAACTTTAAAGTAATTACTTTTTAACATCCTAAGCTAATAAGATTAGTAAAATAATTGAATAAACGAAATGATCACAATGTTATTATTTATTTTATAATCTCATCTAATAATATGTATAATTCCTTAACTTAAATTATTTAATGGTAATAGCAAACATTATACTTAATCAATACATCTTTGTTATCTTTTACACCTTATTTTGCTCATCAAAGTCAAATAGAGCATAATTCATTTAACAGTAAACTCTTATATAGAGTATACTTGGAATTATAACACTTTTCATTTTTACGGTCATCGAAAAATTATTTTCGAATAACTTATTCTTCTTTCTTTCTCATTTAATGGAAGTCTGCTCTAGATTATCTGAACCTAATAATAAAGGTATATTAAATTATTATGATTTATAGAAATTCAACAACCAGGATTTGATTTTGGTTTATGTAAGAGGTATTGTTTTTGTTTTACATTGATGTAGAAATGCTTTTTTAACTGAAAAACACAACTACAATGCACCTAAATTTACAAAAACAGGTACAACCATTGCTGGTTTTCACTTTAAAGATGGAATCATAATTGGCGCAGATACAAGATCAACCGCTGGCTTTATTGCCGATAAAAATTGCGAAAAAATTCATCCAATTGCCCCAAACATTTATTGCTGCGGTGCTGGTACTGCTGCTGATACTTTTTTCGTTAAACGATTAATTGCATCAAAGTTGACACTTTTACGTCGTACACTCCATGAAGACAGCCGTGTAGTGACTGCAGCCACCAGATTCCAATCATATTTGTTCAAATACCACGGATATTGTCAAGCAGCCTTAATTTTAGGAGGCTATGATAGAACAGGTGGTCATATTTACCAAATTAGTCCAGAAGGAGCAATGTTTGAATTACCTTTCGCTACAATGGGAAGTGGTTGTTTAGCAGCAATGTCAATCATCGAAAGTGAATATCATGATGATATGGATGTATAAATATAAACATATTTCATGTAATTATATAATTTTTAGGAAGAAGAAGCTAAAGCGTTAATGACCAAAGCAATTCGTGGAGGTATATTCAATGATCTTGGATCTGGTTCCAATGTTGATTTGAGAATTATTAAGAAGGGAGAAAATAATGAAATTCAGTCTTATGGCTTTAGAAACTATGATACTCCAAATAATATTAATGATTATAGAACATATCAAAGACCAAAAGCAATAAATATTGAACAAGGAGCTACAATTGTAATTAAAGAAGATATTGAGAATTTAGAATAAAATATTAATAATTATTATTGAATGTATTGAATATGTTTTATAGGAAAACATGAATAATGAAATGTGAGTAAGTGGGTGTGAAAAGAATATCACTACTTCTTTTCAAAGTGTTTCGTTTTTTACAATCGCACTACATAAATAAATTAATTCTGATATTCTTATAGAACAAATATCCTTTATGTTCATATAAAATTTGAAATAAAGAAAAAAGACAAATACAATTGTATTTAATGTATTTCATTAAGTACATTAAATTAATATGAAAAGTATTCTAAATAAGCCTCAACCCTTAAACCTTCTTTCTTTCTTGATAAAAATTCTTTCAAAATGATGAACATGCAACCCCAAATGCAAATGAAAAATAATAATCCACCTGATACAGCTGAGACTATACATATATCTTCACTAGCCTTGTTGAAGATGATTAAACATGGTATATATATGTTCTAATAATTATGTAGGCAGAGCAGGTGTGCCAATGGAGGTTATGGGGTTAATGATTGGCTCGTTCGTAGACGATTACACAATTCGTGTAGTAGATGTGTTCGCTATGCCACAGAGTGGTACAGGTGTGTCTGTCGAAGCTGTAGATCCAGTCTATCAACAACAGTTCCTCGAAATGTTAAAGCAAACAGGAAGAACAGAAACTGTAGTAGGATGGTATCACTCCCATCCAGGTTTTGGATGTTGGTTATCATCTGTGGATGTAAATACACAACAAAGTTTTGAGCAATTACATCCACGAAGTGTAGCTGTTGTTATTGATCCAATTCAATCTGTGAGAGGTAAAGTAGTGATAGATGCATTTAGATGTATTGCCCCTAAAGGAGGTATGGGAATGATAATGGGATCTATTGGTCAATCAGATGAAGAAATCCGTCAAACCACATCAAACATAGGTTATTTAACTAAACCTACAATTGTTGCATTAATCCACGGTTTGAATAGAAGTTATTATTCATTGCCTGTAGCTTATAGGAAAGATGCATTAGAAGAAAAGATGTTGATGAATTTAAATAAGATACTATGGACTGGTGTAATTAAGAATAAATCATTTGAAGAACATTCTAAGAATAATGAAAAAGAATTAGACAATTTAAAGAAAATGGTGAGTGAATTTTCACTTCAAGTTAAAAATGAAAAGAATAAAACAATAGAAGAAAGTCAATTAGAAATAGTAGGTAAAGTAAATCCACATAAACATCTTGAAAGTGATGTTCAAAGAATAATGGGTGAGAATATATTGCAGTGTTTAAATACAATGATTAGTGAAATTGCATTTTAAATAATACATTTTTTTCTTTTATATTATTATTATTTCTACTTATTGTTGTTGTTTTTCAAATCATTCACAAATAATATAATATTATCAAGATGATTTGAGGTGAATTTAAAGAAATTTACTTGTTATTTCTTATTGTCAATTCAATAAGTTTTTTATCATCTTCATTAATAGAGCCAAGTATTCTTTTAAACTCATCTTTGTTATTCTTAATGAACTTCATCAACATTTGTGAAGCATTCTTGTTTATCTCATCATTATTCAGTTTGATGCATTGAATAATAACTGTAATTAACAGTGGTAGAATATCATTGGATTTGTGACTCATATTGTAGATTGATAATAAAATAGTCAAGCTTGACTTGATTCCTATCAAATTATTTAAATAACTATCCGTTGTGGCAGTTATTCTTAAGTAATTGATAGTCAAATAACTCATTTCATTAATGATATAATTCTTCAAATCTTTATTCTTTATCCCTTTCATATAATCAAAGTGTAATTTCAATATTTCATTTATATTTTCAATGTTTATACTTTTGTATAATCCACTTAGATAATTATTTATAATAACAAATGGAATGTTATTCTCATTGATATTGTTTAATAATAAGTACAGTAATTGGTATATTTGTATCTCGTTTTCATTGGTTTTTGTTTTATCCATTAACATCACTAACATTGATAATAACAGCTTGTTATTTTCTTTAGATATTTTCTTAAAATATTTTGTTATTAATTCAATATTGATTGTATTAGCCATATATAATTCCATGATGTTTAATAACATATATTCAACAGAAATATTGCTGCATAGAAACTCTATTAATTTCATCTTTTCTTCTTCTTCATTTATCACTTTGATCTTGTTTAAATAGTAAGCATAATATATTCTATAATAACATTTCTGTTGGTTTTCATTGAATATTTGTTGAATAGTGGAAGAGAAATGAGTGAAGAAATTATTCAATAAATTGTAATTATTAGATGATTGTTCATTCTCTTTTAAGATAGTATTTAATTTGTTTAAAAATACAGATTGTATTTCATCATTAATAACATATTTAACACCAATAAACTTTGACAATTTAAATAGAATAGATAAGTTCAAATTCATATTATTTGAATTTAATTCAACCATTGATATATTCATCATTAGTTGGTATAAATCATTAATATTGTCTTTATTAATAATTATGTTGTTTTTATCAATTGAAATATTATTTCTATCACTTACATTCAACTCCAAAATACTGTAAATTAAATATGAAACGAATCTATTTTCAGTTTGATTATTTGAAACAATATAGTCTAACAACAACAAGATGAACATTTCATTTACTTCTTTCAAATGAGATTTATAAAATCCAATATATTTAGAAACACTCATTTCTTCAATTGGGATTTTATACTTTGAAATAGAAATATCTTTTTGATTTTCAACATCTGAATTAGATAATATTATATATCCATAACTCAATATTTCACCTATCATTTTAACTTCATTATTATTAACAGCATTCAAATGATTCAATATGTATTTACAATATTTTATAACAGTAATAACAACCTCAATATTGTCTAGAAAATCATTAACGATTAATTCTTTAACAATTGGAATGAGGAAAGGTAACATACAACTATTATCTTTCTTTTTATCTTTTAAGTATTTATAATATTTTGTTACATTCAATAATATTTCATTTTTATCACTCTTTAATACACTCTCATTTTGACCATCCTTAACATTGATGAATTTTGTAATATAGTAATAATACAATCTTACACTGAATAATTGTATTTCTGTATTTTCATTCTTCAATATAATACTTATAAACTCTGATAAGATTGTCATATTATCAGTTATTTTCTTCATATCAGTTAATTTAGATATGTATTTATAAAATATCTTTACAATCAATAACTGAACATCTTCATCCTTTGATTTAGAATACAATTCCTTTAACTCTTTAATATAATAATTGAAGTTGTTATTCACATTATTATCATTATTTATGAAGTAATCGATAATATATTGTTTATCCATAATCATTCTATTTTCTATTAATATCTTAATAATTCCAAATGAATAAATATAATTGTCATTCAATAAAGAATCATATAAATCGTTCAATATATCAGTATCACCACATTTCAGTAGTTTTTCTATAATAGTGTTAGCATAATTAAACAATATTTTATTCTTACAATTCGATTTAATAATTTGAACTAATAACTTATATAATTCAAATAATATTTTATTACCATAATGAGTAGAGATAATACTAATCGATAATAATATTTTGTTGAATAATTCATTGTCTTTCACTAAAATATTATCATCATTTACATTGTCATAGTTAGTAAAAATTACTGAAAATATATTCGTTATGACATACAAGTAAACTCTATTTGAATATAAGTTACTGTATATTTTATCATATATTAACAATTCTAAGATATAATCTATTATAGATTCCATTATCTTTTTATTGTTATACAAGTTACGATTGTAAAAGAGATACTTTGTAAAATATAAGAACCAAATCTCATATATATCATTACTTAGATGTATATTTTGTATTAATCTCATTATATCTTTCACGCTTATTATCTCATCATATTTCCCAATTAATATAAATAAAGTGTCATAAATACCAACATAATCTTCAAATATAATATCTTTATTGGTTCTTGATTCCATAACTGACAATCGTAGTAATCTTGTCGCAATTTCAGTTATATCTTTCTTATTCATATATTGGAACAAAATATCACAATTTTTTACAGCCAAATTTCTCATTCTAGAGAATATTGACATTAGAGAAGCTAATAAATAGTCGATAATTGTTTGAATAAATGGACTATTCATAATTGATCCTTTTTCTATTGTTAATACATTTAAATATATATAAATAATGAGGTTAACATCAACATCATATTTCTTCTGATCATTCACATTATTCTTTGGATTGTTTGCCATTTCAATTATTTCTGAAATATATTCGTTACATTGGTCAATTAATAATGTAAATAATCCCAATCCCATTGTGTAAACTCCTTTGATAGTTAACATTTCAGATATCTCTTGAACTGGGATTAATTCTACTGAAGAATATAAGTTATTAGATTGGAAATCTTTATATAAAATTGCTCTATTGTATAGCAAACTTCCTATTTCATCATTTATATTGTTAACTCGATTATGATTGTGATTTAAATTACTTTTCAAATTCCAAATCTTTTCATTATACTTTGGATATTCGTATGATAATAAATTCATATTACATGATATATATTTATATATATAATCAATGGGCAATTCTCCACCTGATGTAAAACATAATTTAATAAGTGGAAATATCTTAGAAAACAAATCAGATTTGTTATTTTCTGGAATATTATCGAAGAATGTTAAAATTTGAATATTTAAATACTGTAATAAAGTACTATCAGTGTTTTTCTGAGTAGAAACAGTGTTATAAATATCAATATATTGTTTATAAATTGATAATAAAGTTGGTGCTAAATTTGATTTCATTATATCATTATGATATCTCAATAATGAATTTAATGAATCTAATAAACTAATCAACTCTAACAATATCTCATTTTTTATCTTTTTATTCTTTAATAAGTCATTATAATTCAATAAATTCTTATTTAAGATGATTATTATTTCATCTAATTTATCAATATCCAAGTTAGGATCAACATATATTCCACTTAATAAATAATAACAGTAATGTAAAATCGGTCTCACATTTTTATCATTCATTTTCATAGTGTTGTACAAATTAATAATGGCTGTATCTGCTTGTAGTATTTGACCAAACATAGCTTGATCTTTATTAATTTCAGGATTGGCTTGACAGATCGAGCTAAATATCAGAAATGAAATAACGGCACTTTTGAATTTATTCACACTTCCAGAATCTACATTATCTTCTGGAAGCATAAATT
This sequence comes from Proteromonas lacertae, assembly GCA_002245135.1. Classification (NCBI taxonomy): domain Eukaryota; class Bigyra; order Opalinata; family Proteromonadidae; genus Proteromonas; species Proteromonas lacertae. The sequence goes on from NGBS01000613.1 coordinate 56,837, forward strand.
CAGTTAAAATATTTGATAATAATGTGAAGAAATGAATAAATATCTCATTAAATAACTCGTTATTAATTTGACAAATTTCATATAAACAATGGCCAATAATAATTGAGATAGGAATTGATGTTAAATCATTCATTACTTGAAGGTATAATTTTATTGATATTTTGAAATCAATATTACATCCATTTAACCTTATAATACATTGATGTAAAATCGATAACAATGAATATAATTCTTCTTCATTATATTTCTTTATTTCACTCAATAAATCATTACATAATGAATTATATAATGATATTAAATTTGTAACGGATATTTTATTAATAATTCCATTGGTTATAATATTTACTGAATATTTGATCGTTTCTTCTTTAGTTGATTTGTGTGGAATGGTATTACTTAATATTTTAATGATTTTATAAATAATTTCTTTCCATTCATCACTACTACAATTCATTCTCAATAAATAATTGATTAAACTTTCACTATACAATTTACGATGTTCTACTGTTGTATTTCCTTTAATAATTAATCCAATAAAATACATTGTAACAACTTTAACACTTCTATCTACAGGAATTGTGATTTTTTTAACTTCAAACCATTTGTTTATTTCATCATCACCATATCTGACAATTATATTTTCATTGTTACTATATTCACTCATTATTCTACCAAATGACTTTGTTATAATTGTTGCTACATCTTGATTGATATTATCATCAATTCCTTTTAAAATGATATTCACTAAATTATCGATTGTAATTAGAGTGTAATTTTGACTGTATTTACTTAATATAGAAAATTGTTTAAATGCTTCTTGTCTTAATGGAATTTTCTTATCTGATATTAGACGAGTAAACAGTTTTAATACATCATTCATTAGTGTAGATAATACTGCTGGACAACCGTTAATCAAAGCCAGTAAACAGTAAAATGATTTTGATTGAATTAACTGTTCATCATCTTTTACTCCGTTTTGTATAATTTTGAACAGTTGTTTTAGGAAAAGTGTTAATATTAGCAGCAAAGTTCCTATGAGTTAAGTAAATAGGTAATAATGAGTATATTGTTAATCTGAGTGATGTATTGTTCTTGGACTTGTATAATTTCACAAAATAATCAATTGACTCAGCAATATCACTTGCAGAATGATCTACTATAACCTTTGAAACGATTTTGACTAATAAGCTTCTGTGACCTTCATCAATAGCCATCATTCTTCTGGGCACGTTCTAATAATTCATGAATCATTTTTTCTTCTCTATAAAATAATAAAAAAACATAAAAAATACTGTTTTGAATTAAAACCACTATCACTGAAATTTTTGATCCTATACATATATTCGTGCATTTCATTGAGAAGATCCAATAACCTTTTATCATACGAATTGGAACTAGGAGAAGATGCTATTTAAAAGTATTACAACCAAGATAAATACCAGCTTGAGAAATATAAGCTTTAATTTTAGAATTTATCTGATTCAATCTTGGATCCATTGGCTACTCTTCGAGTAAAACAGATTTAAAGATAAAAAGATTGAAATGCTCAAGCCAAATCAATCAAAATAGATTCGTTTTAGGGGTGAAAAAGATTTTTTCGGACAACGTTTATCAAAAATGAAATATCTGTTTGTTCTTTATATAATAATATGTGTGGCTTTTGGAAATTGTCCTAATCTATGCAGTGGTCATGGTGTTTGTAAAAATGGAGTTATTTGCGATTGTTATCCAGGATGGAGAGAAGGTGACTGCAGTGGTAGTATAAATATATGTAAAAATTATATCAATTGAATAGGAGCATGTCCATATGATGAGACTTATGTTGAACCAGATAATGATGTTACAACCGCTTTAGAGCATCCAACATACTTAGAATGTAGTGGTAAAGGAAAGTGTGATCGTGATACTGGTATGTGTCAATGTTATTCAGGTTATGAAGGAACTGCTTGTCAAAGAATGAGTTGCCCAAATGGTTGCAGTGGTCATGGCAGATGCTTAGCATCATCTCATTTAGATATAAATACACATACACCAGGACAATTATATTACGATTTTATAATGAATAAAGATGAATCTTCTAAACAGAATTGGGATAAGTGATCAAAGTTATGCATGTGTATGTGATAAAGAATATACTGGGTATGACTGCAGTCTGAAAAAATGTCCAACTGGATATATTGAAAGTACAAATTGTGTAGCAGCTTCACTCTCACAGCAAGGAATATCATGGGAAGTAGATGTAGATGCAACTAATGAAGATGCAGAATATCAATGTTTAGCATATTTAGAATATACTGACTATGTATGATAGAAAATATTACAGTGACAGATTTTGTGTTGATTGTCAAAATAGTCAATCTGAGAAATGTAAAGGAAATAATGTATTTGGTTGGGAAGAAGCCTTATTAAGATTACCAACAGGTACAATTGACATTAAACCAGAGAATATTATATTAAATGGAACATCCGTAGTGATAATTTTCAATAATCAACAAACTGGAAGACAACATCAAATTAAGTTACTAACTTATGAAATATTAAAAGAAGAAGAATTGAATTTGTATTTAGGAGTATCTAGTACAAGTGGTTATCATGGTATGACATTAGCACAATTAGAAATTAAAGATAAAACAGACGATGATAATAGTAATCTCTTATATTCACATTTAGTAACAAAATCAATTACTTATTTGAATGAAGATTCATTACCTGCTGTAGTTTGTAGTAGAAATGGTATTTGTGATTATACAACAGGTATTTGCGAATGTTTTACTGGCTTTTATGGTATAGCTTGTACAGAACAAGCTGCTCTTGTGTAGATTTTAAAAAATAATAATATATGTATTAATTATTTAACTATTATTATTAATTTTTATTAATATGTTTTTATTATAATATAAATAATATATAATATATATATAATAAAATACATTCAATTCAAATTAAAATTGATGTATATTATATATATATATTATATTATATAAATATATTATATTATTCACCTTTTAATTCACCAATTAAATCACTTATATCAGCATCATCTTCGCCTTTATCATCACCTTTACCACTATCTGTTCCATTATTGTCACTACTTCCAACATTAAAATTCCATGTTGTTCCAGGAACATATTCACTCTCACCAGCATCGTTTGAAAATACAACTTTATCTCCAACAGCAGTAACAGTAGTAATTTCTAATTTCTTATGAACATAGTCATCAGGTGTTTCTTCTAGAGGAGGAACTGCACCACAAATCTCTTTTCTTACTACAGAAATATCTTGACATTCCTTGAAGAATTTTAATCCTAATATCTTTTCAATTGGATATCTCTTTTCTGGAGATTTTACTAAGCATTTCTCATAAGCAGCGGTGTAACCCTTAGTAACATCAATTTTCTTACTATCTTCATAGGTTTTTAAAGATGGAGCATCATCTTGTAAAGTCTTTAATAATACCTTCATTGGCTGTTCTTTAGCAGTAGGGAGCATAACCTTTCAATAATTCTAATAAAGTAATACCAAATGACCAAATATCAGCCTATTATTAAAGAAATAATTGAGAAAAATATACTTTTTCAGAATATTTCGTTTGTTCCATTACTTCTGGTGCCATCCAACATGGAGTACCTACAAACGTCTTACATTTAGCACCTCTATCAATACCTTTTTCAATCATACCAGCAACACCAAAATCAGCTAGTTTAATTTCACCATCTTGATTCATTAAGATGTTTCCTGCTTTGATATCTCTATGGACATATCCAAGAGAGTGTAAATATTGAATACCTTTACCTACTTCGTTCATTATTGAAGCCTATCCATGGTTCCTAGAATAAATTATAAAAAAAATTAAACTCTATACTTTTAAACCTTCTCCTTCAATAATCTTTCCGATTTCTCGTAATTTGGAGATAATACGATGACAGGAACCCATAGACATATAAGGCATTACAATCCATAGATAATTCTTCGTGACGAAGCTTGCATAACACTCTAAAACATTTGGATGTTTACAGCTCTTCATTGTCGCTACCTCTTTTTGGATATCTTCTAAAGAGATTGACAAGTTATCAAGGTTTAAGATCTTTATAGCGACTGTTTCTCCCTTGGTTGGACAAAACGCTTTATAAACACTAGCAAAAGCTCCCTAGCATAAAATACTCAATAGTTTAATATACTTTTCCAATCAAACCATAAAGAGTGTAGGCCTCTTCAGCTACAGGCCATTCATTGCTATCTATTGTATCTGCCATTAACAAAATAGAAGAGAATAAAAAATGTTTTCAAGCCTGTTTTGAGTGAAAAAAAGTGGCTTTCATTCACCTTTTGATTGGATAAAAACTGGCCAAACTCAACTTTTAGCCCGAACTCACTCAAACTTTCATTCAATTTGATTTTTGCTTTAAAATGCCAAAAAAAGATAAAGATGAGGAACCTAAAAAACATGTTGTATTAGGAAGACCAGGTATATCTGAAAACATTAATTTTTATAGGAAACAATGTGAAAATCGGAATTGTTGGTTTGCCAAACGTAGGTAAATCATCATTCTTCAATACACTTTCAAAATTAAATGTATTTATAAATGATAATATTGTAATAATTTTAGGTTGCAGCTGAGAATTACCCTTTCTGTACAATTGAACCAAATGAAGCACGTGTAGCAGTTCCAGATAAAAGATTCGACCAATTATGTGATTTTCACAAACCAAAAAGTATTGTTCCAGCAGCATTAGCAGTTACTGATATTGCTGGTTTAGTGAGAGGTGCTTCCGAAGGTGCAGGTTTAGGTAACGCTTTCTTGTCACATATTCGAGCATGTGATGCCATTTATCATGTAGTTAGAGCATTTGATGACCCAGATGTTACTCATGTTGAAGAATCTGTAGATCCAATAAGAGATATGCAAATTATCCATGATGAATTATTAAAGAAAGATATCGAAACAATTGACAAAGCAATTGAAAACATGGAGAAAGTAGTTTTAAGAGCAAATAATTCAAAAGAAAAGAAAGATGAATATGCAATTTTGAAGAAGATTCGAGAATATTTAGACCAGAATAAAGATATAAGAAGTGGTAATTGGGATGCTAAAGAAATAGATGTATTGAATAATTACTATTTATTAAGCTCAAAACCAATGATTTACTTGGTTAACTTAAGTGAAAATAATTATATTAAAAAGAAAGGCAAATGGTTATTACCCATTAAAGAATGGATTGATAAAAGAGGAAATGGTGAAACAATGATTCCATTCAGTGCAAAATTTGAAGAAAAAGTTTTGAGTTTTGGAACACCAGAAGAAGTGGAAAGTTTTTATAAAGAAGTTGGTGCAAAAACTGTTTTACCGAAAATCATTAATTTTGGTTATCATGCTTTGAATTTAATTCATTTCTTCACCGCTGGTCCTGATGAAGTTAAATGTTGGACTATTAAACAAGGAACTTTAGCTCCACAAGCTGCTGGTGTAATTCACACAGATTTTGAACAAGGTTTTATTTGTGCTGAAGTTTATTCATTTGAAGTATTTTTACAATATAAAAATGAAGCTGCAATTAAAGCTGCTGGTCAAATGAAACAAGAAGGTAGAAAATATGAAGTAAAAGATGGTGATATTATCTTCTTCAAATTTAATGTCACTACTCAAAAGAAGAAGTAGAATTTTTGATTAAGTAACATATTTTGTATTATTTTATGGGGTTATAAAAGTGAAATCAAATTGAATTTACAAAATATAAAAACAAATTGGAATATTATTATTAATAGAATTATATAAATAAATATTAAATAATTTATTTGAATAAAAGTCATACAATAGGGGAATAGAAAACATATAAAAAATACTTTTTCTCCCTAAAATTCAATAAATGCTTCTAAGCCAGTTCCATTAATCCAACTACTATCACCTTCTCCAAGACTATATATTATATTATATTAAACAATAAAATATATTTATACTTTTTAAATGGATCTAAATTTTTACTTGTTGTACGAGGAGCAGGCATATGTGCTTTTGGAGCTGCAATTTCTAATTTCTCTAATTTTTGCCAATCAACAGATTCAAAGTATCGATGTTCCTTTATATCTAAACTACCTCTTTGTAAATTACCTAATCTGAATATTCTTTTTCTACATAATAATCTGATTATTAAATCTTTCATTTCTTCACTGAATCTATCACAATTGAAGTTAATTTCTGACTCTATAATTAGACGATATGTTTCTAATAGATTGTCAGCACTAAATGTGGTTTTTCCAGTGACTAATTCGTAACAGATAATGCCAAAACTCCACCAATCACAGGACAGATCGTGTCCTGTACAACATAATATTTCTGGAGCAATATAATCAGGTGTGCCACAAAGAGTATATGATTTACGATGAATCTATTAAATATATTTAAATATATTATACATATTTAGCAAATCCAAAATCAATCAATTTCAAATATCCTGTATTATAATCCACCATAATATTCTCTGGTTTTAAATCTCTATAAGCAATCTTCTGATCATGTAATTTACTCATCATTAACACTATCGATGATGCATAAAACAATATTACATCAGGTTTCAATGGTTCATTTACACCATGTCGATTATACATTTGTCTTGTTAATTCACCACCACTTAAATACTCTAATATAAAGTAGATATTATTACCATCAGCTGCTGTACCAAAGCATCTTTCATAAAATGGACAAATTGGTAATGTCATCAACATATTCTTCTCTTGTATAACTGAAACGATTAAATCTTTATGTGGTTTACCATCTGAATGAACCAATGAACTCTTAGGAATGCATTTTATAGCATATTGTGCTTTAGTATCTTGATTTTCTGCTAATATTGTCACACCAAATGAACCTCTACCTAGATATTTGATATATTTTAATTCTGTAATATCTGTTACTAAATCATCAGGTTTTTTCTGCTCTAATAAATGATAAAGTTGATTCTGTTTTGTGTAAGGTTTTGACAGTGTTTAGTTGTAAATTGTGTAAATATCTACCAGCAGTTTTCTATATATATATAAATAAAATAATAAATATATTATACCTTTCTCACTATATATTCTTCAAATATTTCTTTACTTACAGTCAAACAAACAGTATGAACGTGAGCTACATATCTATACAGTGCTTTACACTTATTATTTAATATTGAACTACCACCAAAGTAATCACCTTTACCTAATATTTCAGTCATTGTCCTTTGTAATAAACTATTGCCCACATCAGAAGTTCTTCGTTGATATTCTATTTTATTCTTCTCCATATAATATAATTCTGATTGTATTCTTGCATTCTTCTTCTTTCTTGTCTTTCCTTCTGTGTTTATGAGTGGTTGGAATGTAGAAAGTGATGTTGGTGAAGATGTTGAAGTTATATTATTATTGGCAGATAAGTTTGCTGATTCTATGGATGGTTTTAGATTGATTGCTGCTGAACTATCTTCATCTAAGACTGTGAGAGCTTCTGAGGATGCTATTCGACGACTATTTCATTAAAAAAGAATATAAAATAGTAGAAGAAAAAAAAGAAGGAAAAAAATATATACATTGGTATAATAGTCTCTTCTTCCATCTTTGATATTCGATATACTTCACCTTCCATTATTATATGAATATCACCCACTTTCTGATTTACTTCATAGATCAATTGACCTGGATTATATTCCTTCTGATTCATTAATTGAAAGATTGTTTCTCTCTCCTCTTGTGATAAGAATGCAAATATATTTATATCCTTCAATACTACTTGACCGTAATTCTCAACCGTTCTTGATAATATATTATTTATTGGACCTAATAAAATATTAAATGATTCTCGATCTAATGCGAATAAAACTACATCTGTATTGGCAATAATATCTGTCGAACGTGGCTCGTCTGTCATTAAAGCTCTTTCACCGAAAAATTGGCCACTTTCTAGAATATTGATTGTTTCTTCATCTTCTGATGTTACTCCTGGTACTATTACTTTACATTGACCTGATTTGATTATATAAAATAATGAATGGTCATCTACGACAGTTCCTCGTTTAATTATTGTTTCACCTTCTTCATAGTATAATGTTGCACAAGCTTCACTCAAGCATACTTTCTCATCAGATGTCATTGATGCAAAAATATCCATTTTGGAGATGAAACCTAATCTTTCTTTCAATTGTTCTCTTTCATACAATTCTAAGGTTTGACGATATGTATAACGGTCAATAGCCCAAACTACACCATCGGTTATTGCTGTAACAGTTGATTTTCTTTGGTGTATTATACAAAAACATATCACCAAATACATCCCCTGGTCCTATATTACAGTCTTCGCATATATTACGAATGGGATCAAGACAGGAACGGCGTAGAAATGTGCCTTTTTCTATTGAATAAAAAGATCGACCAGTTTCACCTTGTTTGCAGCAGATTGTGCCTTCATGAACTTCAATACGTTTCATTGCGTCTATAATACGGATTGTTTGATATTCATTCATATTACTGAAGATTGGATGTTTTGTCATTGATAATTTAATTAATGCGTAAATTTCTGGAGATTTGGAGACATATTCAAATCCTTCTGTTAATCCTTTTACTAAATTAATTCCATCTAAGAAGGCAAACTATTTAATACAAAATAAGAGAAGAAAAATATATATACTTGTCTTTTTCTTGGAGGTATTTCATGTAATTCATCTCCTGTAATTCTAGCACTATCGGTAATATTTTGAGTCTAACAGGTAATAGAGATTAATTATAAATATACGATTGTACTACTCACAGAACTACTTGAATATGGCATAGCAGACCGACTGGTTGATTTTGTTGAGAAATCATTACGAATTTGTGTAATTGGAGTTTGAGGTGTTTTTATTTGAACTGGTTTAGGCATTTGTAAATCATCAGGTGGATCCTCTATTGGTATGACTTGATTACCTTTGTTAGATGAACTACACACTCCCATTCTCGATTTTTTATAAAACGATAAATTTATCAAACCAAAATCGAGCTGAATTTTCAGTTTTTTTTTATTTCTCGTTAAAGGAGAAGCTATTTTCTTATTTTTTAATGATCACAACTTTATATGTATTATATATTACCTTTTAAGTGATAGTAATGGAGAAAATAAACCCATACAAAACAAAATATTAAACTAATTATATAAAAAATAAATATTAATTATCCTAACCGCTACATTCTTTGCCATTTCCTAATTTCTTACCACAGTGACTGCAGTAATGTGTTCTATTAGAATATTATAAACAAATAAGTAATACGGTCTTCTGAATGCAGGAATACATAATAGAATGCATGAGAAGAACACAATGATAAAGAATAAAGCACAAACTAATGCAGCTCTATGGAAAACATATTACAAATATTTAATCATACAACATAGGACCAACTTGACGTCTTACTTCTGTTGGACCAACATAATGACAATATGGACATTCTACCACAACTGGTCTATTATTAAAAATAACAAGAATATAACATACGCTGGTCCAAATGCAACATCATTCACTTGAAGAGCAGCTGCTTGAGTACTTGGTTGCATAGCAAGTGGTTGTTGAACAACTACACTTGTTGGTTGTGTTGTTGTTGTTGAAGTTGTAGAAACTTGTTCAAATTCTGGCATTATTATAAATAATGTGAAAATGAGGAATAAAACCAATCACATTTTCAATAACATGATATATGATGTGATATATGTGATACGAAGCAATAACCGCTAGTATGGTGAATCAATAGTGATAAGTATGTGATTAAGTTAGGATAAGAATAAAAAATGTTTTATTTGTTAATAGATATACTTAAATAGATATGAAAGCATAATTCAGATTAATAACTGTATAAATGGATAATTTTTACCTGTAAATATAATTCCAAACTCATTAATAAATACATGAAATTATTTTAATAATTAATCAATCATTGAATCACTCTAAAAAATGAAAAGTCATTTACTAATATGTTTGACTACTGTTTGAGAAGTCAAATAAAAAAATGAATAAATTTCTCATTATTGCTCTACTTTTATGTGTTGTTTCAGCTGACACTTGGAATGTTATTGTCGCTGGATCATATCAATACAAAAATTATCGTCATCAAGCTGATGCTTGTCACAATTATCAAATTTTAAAACGAAATGGTATTCCTGAAGATCATATAATCTTGTTTATGTATGATGATGTTGCTTATGCTGAAGAAAATCCATTTAAAGGACATTTTATATAACCAAATTGGTGAAGATCCTGAAGATGTATACGATGGATGTAAACTTCCTACACTGGAAAAGAAGATCACTCCAGAAGTGTATTTAGCTGTATTGATGGGAGATGTAGAAAAAGTTCGAAATTTGACAGGAATAGAAAACCCTCCAGTGTTAAGAAGTACAAAAGACGATTTAGTATTTCTATCTTCTTTGATCATGGTTCTGAATTAGTCGTAGGCTTCCCGATGATCATTTACACGCTGATGATCTATACTACCTTTGAAGAAATGCATGCTAAAATTATAAAGAAATTAGTATACTATATGGAAAGTTGTCATCTGGATCAATGTTTGAAAATATCTTACCAAAATCTCAGCATTACGCAACACCAACTCATCCATATGAACCATCTTGGGGATATTATTGTGAAGGTTTAACTAAGGGTGTGTATATGGAGACTTGTATGGGTGATTTATTTGCTTGTACTTGGATGGAAAAGGCTGATGAACATGATAAAAATGAAACATTATATTCTCATTTCCAATTCATATTGAAGAATGTAACTAAATCTCATCCTCAACAATATGGTGATTTAACATTCTTAAATGATTCTTTATGGGATTATTTAGGTAAAGACAACAAAGAGAATGTTGTTCCAATAAGAAACATTTAAGAAACAATAAGAAAGAAGAAATAATTCAAATTCCAATTGACAGTACAGCTGCAACAATCAAATATTTACATAATAAATTAAGTCATGCTAAAAGTGTAGAAGAAAAACGAAAAGTAGAGATGATGATGAATGAAGAAGAAGAAATGAGACGAGATATAAATTTGAAATTTATGAAAATCATAAAGAAGTTGAATTATGAAATTATGGTGCAATGAAGAAAGTTCGACAACCATCTCATTTAAGACATTGTTATTATAAAGCGATTGATACATATCGAGATAATTGTGGTTTTAACGAATATGCTTTCAACTATTATCACAGTTTGATGAATTTATGTTCTTTTGAGAATGGTAAGTCTGAAAATATCGTTAATGCTATTAAATCAGTATGTTCAAAAAGTAATTA